>VSDK01021075.1:533491-556722 GCA_009767595.1 Symbiodinium kawagutii
GCATGCTGCTACCTGGTTTTTGAGCAATGGTTATGCTCCCTTGCTCCACCCAGATTACTCAAGATGACCAACATTTACAACAACATGAAACCAGAGCAGCGATCGGCACCTGAAGATCCAAGAACTCTGCTTTTGGAGTTGAGCTGGTTCCGTTGAAGCCACCACAAACATAGATACCTCCACCAGAAGAGAACTCTCGTGCTTTCTTTGATAGAACACCATGGCCATGGCTCTTGGTGTCATATGGTCAGCCTGATACAAGTACAATGTGTTTTGAAGAACATGACATTGGGGAAAAGGATTGAAAAAGGATGTCATGACCACAAACATCCGCAAACCAATGCTGACAGCAGCATTGAGCACGTCCGTCTGTTTTTGTGCACATCTCTTCATGTTAGTGAAGAAACATGTCCAGCATGCCCTGCCAGCCGCGCACGTGATGGTGACAGCTGGTCGGCATATTTCAGCAACGGCAGCGCACACTGCGGCGGGAAAAGTGTTGCAAGCGACTCAGCAACACTTGCTGTGGCAAACTATACAAGAAGCAGAGTTATCGACAGACCTGTCACAGTTGCAAGAATCAACAGAATAGTTTTAACAGCTGATAAGAGCACTATAGATATGGTGTTTTCTCAAAATAGGGGACCCCCTAAACTATCCACTATTAATCATCAATAGTAATACACCCACCAATTTAGCGTTCCCTTTTTTGAGAAACCACCATATATGGATAGATGTACCAAATACTGGGTTTCAAGCAATACCAACAGTTGTGTATACTTGTGTGAGAAAACTTTGTCACTGACACCAGCCCTAGTCACTGACACCAGCCCTAGCCTGGGAGATTCCCCGAGAGGCAGCTAGCAAACGTCGAGCAGCCGATGGACCTGAAGAGAGGATTCCCAACACCAAGTCTGTCGCCAGTCTTAACTTTCCAGGCAATCCTGCGCCCAAAAAAATCGTACAAGAAGATCGACCCAAGCTGATTCAGCTGCTCTGCTTGAGCTCTTGGTTTGAGCTCTTGCTTGTCGCAAATTGTTGTGCTTGCGCCTGCTGCATTGATCACTGCAAGTGTCAGTTCTGAAGTTCCGAGTGCCTGCCAGGGTCATTGGCCCCAGCAGCAACCACTAGTTACCAGCAGCTACAACAGGTGGAGCCCCTGTGATCATTTGTGATCCACATTTTCAATTTCCAGATGATGATTCAAATTTCAAATTTAGATCCTTTAAAATCCTATAGAATCATGAATCACAAATTCATACATTGTAGCCACAGATCTTCCATGGTATTCCAGATCCCATCATTACAACGGTTCAGCGTAGAAAATCACATGCAAAATTACAAAAGAATAACAAACTACCAATAAGTATGCTTGGAGTTCACAGAATGACTCGAATGAACCAACACTAACTGACCAACCATTTACCAACCTTGAACCAACCATTGACCACCAGAACTATCCACCAACTGTTTTCGACTGTGCGCCTGTGAAGCATCTTGAACTGTACCCAATGGATGAGCCTGGCGGGCCGCATCTCCAAAGGCCCTTTAATGGGCTATCTCTATATACATATATATATATATATATGTACATATGTATATATATATATATATGGATACCCTTGACTCCTGAGCTCCCTCCCAACCAATAGTTGTATATATATATATATATGGATACCCTTGACTCCTGAGCTCCCTCCCAACCAATAGTTAGGAAAAATGCAAAAAAAAACTAAAAATCTTGTAAACAATAATGATTCTTCAAAAGAAACCGTGGGTGCTGAGCCTTCGTAACAAGAGAATAACACTCTGAAATATCAATGCTTGCCTGCGAGAACATGTGAAGACTCACGCAATCTCAGCTGGCGCTTTAGTGTGCTGAGTGTTACCACTGATGCAGCCTGTGATGTGGCTGCAAATCGCTTGTGGTGCAAGCGGGCCTCAGAATCAAATAAAGGTCCAGATGTCATCACTCGCATCACACGTAGCTTTTACATCTTAAACTCGTGCATATTTTCCTGTGCTACACACCCGCGATGGGTCTGAGAAGTTGACCAGAAAGTGCTCTTGGTGCAATATACCGACTTCAACCTGAATGCTTCACTGATCTTCAAGCGTCGTTTGAGCGATCTTTGAGATGTATGGCGAGAATATCAGCAAGTCAGCCCAGAAGGAAATGATGGCGGCTCGATCCAAGTTCATCACCAAGCATTCCTTCAGGGCCATGAGTTCCGTGGACAGGTCACTGAGATGCACCTGCCAGGACAAGCAATGCAACACGATGCAAGGCCCATCCTTTGGGAAGCATTGATTAACACACTTCTCTTAAATGCAAGCCACTATCATGGTTCAAGTCAAATCGAAGGACTGATTGTTTGGCATTTCTTGCCTAGCCTAAATCCACATACAGAATCATACAGATACATATACATACATATACTATCATATACATCACATTAATATCCAAAAAAGATGATTGTTTGTTTGTGGTTGCAGGTTTTGCTTCTTCACTGTCTGGTTGCTGGCTTCATCGACATTACTTTCACTTCGTCACCATTGTCGTCATCATCATCATCATCATCATCATCAGCAGCAGCAGCATCAGCAGCAGCAGCCATAGCAGTGAGAGCAGTTCTACACGTCACCGGCATCACTAATGATTATTGTCGGAAGATGTCCCCAAATCACCATGCTCTCATAGTTGGTTGTGAGTGTTAGATGCAGGGACATGTATGCTACTGCCATGTTTCCAAACAGGCCTCGAGCTTCTTTTGCATGTAGCCCTGATGCTGCGACGATTGCGAGTCGTTCATCTGGCTCTCTGTGCACTCCCGCATCTCGCCCCACCCTGTGCCGCAACGCTCCGCAGCGTTGTGGCTCTTGAACCAAGCAGCTACAGAAGGTGTGCTGAGGAAAGCTGTTGATTGAGCACTGGTTTTATCTTATTTTGCTTGCCTATGATGCGCCGGCCTATGGATTGAAGCAATGGCTGCCAATGTTCAACTGCAGAGTTTCGAACCAACTCCGCAGTTGATGCTAGGCCCTATGATTGCTTGCTTGCTTGCTGGCTTTCTTGCTTTCTTGCTTGCTTGGAAGTGACATGCGTATTTGGTTGGCCAAATTGTTCAAGTTCATTGCTTGGAATCACGAATCCTTTTTTCATCAAGCTCTGTCTTTGTGTCTCTGAACACTCCCTGGCAATAGCAGGCTATGCTAGCCACCGCAACCGTGGGAGATACACAAGCATCAACTCTGGTATCAGCATAAGCCAAAGGTGCAGCAGCCCATGCTGAGCACCAAAACATGTGGGTCCTTGTTCGCAGCGGCCAGAGCTTTGTTTCCGGTCAATCAAAGGTTGGAGACTCGGCTCAGTTGAAGGCAAGGCTAACAATAGTAAGAACAAAAACAGTAGTGATACTAGTTTTAAACTGTGATAAGTAGTAAAACAATAGCTGATCAGTAGAGACAAACAACAAAGCTCTGGGCACCATGAACTCACAAGAAATTGGTATGCCAGCACAGTGTGTGCGCAGCCTTTTAAAGAAGATGGCCAGCGTCTGCCTGCATCTCAGGATTCATCCCGAACATTCTTTTGGAGTGGCAGCGCGGCGCTACACAGTAGAGTGCTGAAAATGTGTCATCTGCTTGCACTGTGAAAAGCACGAGTATCCGCAATCCATGGTTGCTGCTCGAGCAGCGATGATCACACCACAAAACAAAAAGGTATACATTTACATGCATGATGTTGTGCATATGACAATATGTCAGTAGGTTGATTCATGTGCAGGGACAAATAATAGCAAAACAGAGACATAGAGTACACAAAGTGTTCTGTCCTTTATCTCAATACATGCTGTATAATCAGTACCTATAATTCTATATCTTACAGTACGGTATGTTACGAAATTGTGTGACCTTGAATCATTGAATATTGAAGAATGTGAAATTGCCTCAGGAGTCTCGAAACTTGTCGCCCGCCTAAGTTCGAAAGCCACACCACCAGGAGCATCAGCAGCAACAACCAGTCGGGTGACGGCTGGTGATGGTTACTATGGTTGAGATTGGGGAAGAATGCTTCATACTAGCCGATCAGCAGCAGCAGCAGCAACGCCACGCAGCTGGAACGATAGTACGAAGATAACGACAAATGACCAATGATAATTAATGCTACGTACATGTTATATACATGGCCAAGAAACGGAGTGCCAGGGACCAGCAAAATGATCATGATATGATCATGGGGTCGTGGAAAACCGATTGAGAGTCCTCAGCACCAATGTGGGAATCTTCAATATGCGATGTGTTTCATTGAGTGTTGCAACCAGGTGAGCTCCTCACGACTTGTTTAAACTTTTCCACGAACTGACCAGAGGGATAGACAACGGGCATCCCTGCGTAAATTGCACGGCGGCCCAGGTATTCTTCAATCCGCAGCAACTGATTGTACCTTGCAGCAAAGGCTGATCATTGCTTTGTACTTTTGCCGCAATGCTTTGATCATCGCTTGATAGTGCTGCCTCTAGACTTCGATACTCCAATCAGCACTAAGCAATGTGCTTGGCCACTCGTTCTGATCGGCACGGAGCACCAGTCCTCGGTAAAAACAAGTATTCACAGATAGAATTTGGTCAAACATAAATTAATGTCATCACACAATAATACACAGACATACACGGGCCAATACCATCTACTTGTGACACTGACGCTGCATCTTTGCCGTGAAGCTGAAATCAGCCATGACGCAAATCAAAGCATCGGATACATCTTCAGTCATCAAGGCGAGATGCAATATTACATAATAATACACTTATTTTAGCACTCAAGTAGTCAAAGATGTGTTGTCCCAGTATAAAGATCAGTGTCTGGATGTCTGGACATTTAGACATGTGTAGAATGTACGAGTTTGACACATGGCACCACAAGTTGGAAGCTCTTGCCTGTGTGCCATAGCAGGAAGAGCAATGGCCCCTTGAAACGGTGAAGAGCTTCGACGAAATCCGCCCCTATGACGACCAAACATCAAGGATTGAACCACCAACTTTCTGCCAGGTTGCAGGGTTGCTATCCTTCACTATGCCCTTCTGCCAAGTGCTTAGCCACACCTTTGATCACCTTTGTGTAGTTGTGATGTCACCGGGATCCCGTGCTTGATCTGTCCGGTGCTCAAGCCCACGGCCATGTCAGCCTGGAGGCCACAGACCAACCCATGGTGATTTCATGTGATTTCCAGTGGCAGAGATCCAATTCAGATTCGATCAAGAAAAACGAAGATTCAATGAATCAACATGCTAGTAATGATGATAATCAAAAAAACTTATAATGAAAATGAAATAGCAATACTATGCAATACTACGAAATGAAATTGGAAAAATACAAGACAAGATGATGATACCAAGCCTAGTGAACAGTGATTGCAACATTAACATATTATTGCAACTCTCCAAAGTGCCAAAGGTCGTGCTGCTTGGCAATTTGACCAGCGAGGCCCTGGCAATGAAGGTGTCCTCGGTCTCACCACTTCGATGAGAAACCTTGGTAGCAGATGGCTCTATATGTGGCTCTATGTGGCTCAGGCATCGCCATGGAGATTCTCAACATCAATGATCGTCGACTCGTCGACCTATTCTTAACACTATGCATCCGTAAAAAGGTTACCTGGTTACCGAACACTTTTTGACCATTAGTAACGATCATCTTCAACCATCATCGACTACAATTCAACCATCACAAACCAATCCCAGCCAAAAAGTGCTCTATCGGCTGAGAACACCACCATCACACCCCAGTTGGTGGAGACACTGTCCAGGTATGCCGTAATGGCTTCTGTGATGCTACCGATTTGGTTCACCTTCAGGAGCAGGGCATTGGCTGCCTGGCGCAGCTGAAAGGGTTGGACAGTTGGACATGGTTAGAGACGGTTATGACTGGTTAGTCATGGTTAGAGATGAGTCTTTGCTTTCGACATGGTTAGAGATGGTTGGACTCATCTGTCGAAGAAACGTCAACCCTTCTGATAACTCTGGAAGCCCTTGATTTTGCGGTCTAAGTATTCAAACAATGTATTGTCCCACAATGCCAAGCAGTTTTCATGCTTGCAACATGACTTCCGGCCTTGTGCTCCTGGGCATAGTGGATCCTCTTGGGATTGGTCACTAGCCTCAGCGGTGCTTTGCGAGACAGGCTGTGGATGGTGACGATCTCGCCCACTGGTCACAATGGAGAAGCAAGTTGGTTCCTGACTAGATCAATGGAACAACCTCCAGAAACATGTTGTCCACAAAACAAATCAAGTTTCAAGGGGGAACATGAGACTATGCAAATGACCAGATTTCCGCGTCTTCCCAGGCCGATATCAATTGGCAAAGGCTCTTCCTTTTGTAAGGGCAGACGGCCCTTGCTCCGCAAAAGAACGTGGCAAATCAAACTCAAACTCCATGACGCAATTTCAATCCGGTTCAATTCAATTCAGCAGGTTCTGCTCACATTCTATTGCAATTCTTGCAGTTGCGTGACAAAAAAGAAAACATATATCAAGAAAGCGCATGGCAAGTACATGACAAATATATATAATGCCCATGCCGCACGAATTGCTTGTTGGAATAAAACATATCAAAGAGCGTTGAAAAATACCTATGGCCCATGTCTCATTCCCGGGGATGACAAGAATTCTGCATGAGAACAGTCCACCCAAAAAATTCGAGTGAACTCAACAGCGTGGTACCCCAAGGTACCCTGCTTGAAGCTATGCATACTGCATGAAACTCCTCGCGTTCCCGGGCCGTTTCCGGGTCCCTCACAAATCGTCGCCAACGATCTGGACGGTCTTGCCCAACTCTTCCACCAATCCACTATAGGCGTCCCAGTCATCCTGCTGCAGAGATTTCTCTATAGGCCTTTCATTTCCTTTCAATATTTCATTGGGGTTCTGTTGAATTTAGAGGGCACAGTTTCTTTGCCTTGCTCACCTTCACTGAAGATTCGAATCAAATATTGGGCAATGTCAGCTACTGCATTTAAACCAACATTGAATTCTCAGTTAGGGGGGCCAACATCTCCAGGTGCACATTGGAGTCGACCTGATTCCATCGAACTTGTGTGATCAGAAAGCTTATTTGTTGGTTCATGTTGGTTCGGCATATCACACCTTTTCCGAGGCCTGTGCATGGATAATGATTAAGATGGACATATATACATGTTACTGTCAGTACATCATCTTACATAATATGGTGTTTCCTTAAAATTGAGAACCCCAAAATTGGATGTTTTATTATGTACTAGAAATGGTTTATATTGAATGATTTGGGCGTAGCCTCATTTTCAGAAACCACCATATTGGTTCGGCATTGCATTCGTCTCAACGCGCTCCTGGTCAAAGGGGTCTTCGATGGAAACAATCGGGAACCTGCACGGCCCAGGATGAGACCAACAACTGCCCTGGGGAATTCGGTTCAACGGACACATGCGATGGCGCCATGGGAAAACATGAAGACTGGTATTCAATTGGCTTAAAAGCTATGAAAAGTAAATGTTCAACTCATCAAGACCATCTTATGCGTCCTTCCATGTCCTTCCTACATCTTCCTACTCTTGCACACAAGTTCGCAAACGCAGCAGAGAAGTGTACGCGCTTGGATACTAGTTGACTTGGGTCTTTTCAGGTGAGGAAATCCACTCAGAGCAGAACTGCTGTGCCAAAGAGAGAAAAGAAAAAGTCAGAGGTGAAAAATGGGACGAGAAAGGCAAAAGAGAGAATGCAAAAAAGAGCACTGACAAATGCAAATAGCTCAGCGAACTCTGCAACGCATGCTGCAGTCAATCAAATACTTTTGGAAAATGGAAGTCATGGGGCCGCAAAACCGCGGAAAAGTCACATGCTCTACCTATCTCTACCCATCTCTACTCCACAACAGGAAAGCCAGCTGGAGATTACCGTGACCCAAAAATCACAACAGCTGGAGACCAGCGATGAAACGTGAAGAGAAAATCTTTCTAGTACACTGTCCCCGGTGTATAAAGCCAGGTCAGTTGAAGCCACTCTTTGTCACTTAGCAAATCAAAAGATCCTGGTGTTTGGGGGAGCCTGATCAACTGACCCCAGAGGTGAAACCTTTCCCCACGAAAATGTGCAGAGAGAGCTTTGAAAGAAGCCATATTTTGTAGTCAGATTCCTTTGAAGCTCGAAACCTGCAAGGAAAACACGCCATTCGTTGGCTGATCCACATTTCTGGAACCCCAGTGTTGAATCATGTTGAATCTATGGCTTCCCTATGGCTTCGCCATGGCTTTTCTCTATCAGCGGCGACAGCTCGCCTGGAAGCCATGTCTTTATACCAGGCGACCAGTTCCTCCTTGCTTTTGATCAAGGAAGGATCCGCGTTTTCCACCTGCAACGTCTTTGTGTGACTGAAGAGTCATACACCAGAAGCAACATGCCATCCGCGACGCGCTGGGGTTGTGTGATGAGCAAAGAGTCACGCTTGTTGCTTAGCAACATGACGCCGATCCGAATCAACAGCCAAGATCAGCTAAGTAAATTGAGGGGCCAACTCTCCTGGGAAAACCCATGTGTTGCACTGCGAATCCCACCATAAACCAATAGGAAAACCCCTAGTGGAAACACAGGAAGCTCTTCCACAACGTACTTCTGCCCACACATTCCGATCTTGGCTCTTGCAGACCTTGAATCCGAGATTGTAAGTCTTGTCCTCTCAGGTAGAAGGCAACTGCAACTTGCCGTTGACAAAAGCAGCTGTGGGTGTGCCCAGTCAAAGGACTTCTCATCTTGGATTCGGCTCAAAACCCCACAACCTGGATGACCTTACGCCCACTATCATGTGATGACCTGCAGATGCTTGCAATGCCAACGATGCACCTAGTGTTCCGCATGAACTGATGACTGATGAACCCATTGCCTTTGGTTGGGTATGACACCAGCGACACCCCATTTTCGGTGGACTCTTTTGTCGGCAGTCCTCTGCGTTGTAAAACTCAGAGGCTGCGATGTCCATTGCTAGTTTCACCTTTTGGGTCTGCAGTCTGCCACTGTTTCACACAAGCAGAGAAACCTTCTACGTCCAAAAGTAATGTTTACAAAACAGGAGGATAGGTGGCACTGTTGCTGGGCAAGTCTCAAGTGAAACAAAAGCGCAAAGCATCGACAAATGTGACAAGCCAAGATTGTTTCTCTCCATCGTACACATACCGCAAACATCCGCAAATGGTCTTAAATCATAACTCATCATCTGCACAATGTGAATGTCAATGTTGATTTCGAGAAGTGCCAACTGACCAAGCCTTGCCAGTCGCACCAGCATCTTTGATGGCATCAACCAAGGCTTGCAAGCCCTCATCGTTCTCCTTTTCGAGGTGTTGGAATGGAGGCCGGCCCCGTCGCGAAGAAGGGATGACCAGGGAACAATGTGAAGCTCAGAAAGAAACTATCTGCAATCATTATCTCAGTTGGCAATGCAAAACATTGGACAACTATGAAATAAAACTGTAAACTATCATCAGATTTCAGGAACGGAAACAGCTTCCAAGCTGCGACCGATGTCAACCAATGATAAACGCCAGCTGACTTGACTATGTGGGTGTTAGGGCCTGTGGGGGGGAAGCTTTCTCTGGGAGATACCCTCTTTGCAACTACTATCCGAATGTCATCATCTAGCTCATGGATATAACATAATATTACCATATATGAGATGATACATTACATGGTGAAACTGCATTGAAACCCCGCAGAGATGACCTTCGAACGAGCAAGTCCTGGATGTTCGGCGCAAATCCGCCTAGGCGCAAGATGATACTACGGCCCAAGATCATCAGGTTGTTACAAGGAAAGCCACTAGAAAACCGCCGGAAAACCACCGGAAAGCCAGCGATATCCCACGAGTATCCACAAGATTCCACAAGTTTAGTCTGCTCCGACGCTTCAAATTGGTCTTGCAACTAAATGTGTGCACCTGAGACAACGAAGTGCATTGAAAATGATTCATCTCCTCTGAGAAAATGTTTCTCTCCAAGAAGTTGGAGTGATTTCTGCACCTCTATGGAGGATCCAAGTAGATAGTCATCGTGGCAACCAATGGTTTCTGTAGCTAACTGTTTGTGCTTGAAAACTCATGGCTTAAACAAATATTCCACAAGTGTGCACCATGAGCCATGTGCATTCAAGAAGCCACCGCCAAATTATCTTGAGGTGATATGGCACATGAATGAGGAGGTAGCTGAAAAATTCCCGTTGTTTACTTAGTGACATTGGGTTGCTTTGAGGTTCCTTTTGACTTTGGGATACACAACTCTATGGTTGCAGGGCCCCGATTCCCCCAAACCGTGGCCTTCATCACCGACTGCTGCTGCACTCTTGCCATACTTTTCCTTCACCACACTCTGCAAGGAATGGTACACCTGCAAAACGCCGGCGCTAATCAGAAGGATTGCCTTCACGTGAAAGGTTTGCCTGTAAATACTGCCACTAGATACATGGCACTTGTATCTCTCTTGAATGCACCACTGAAACCCATTGTTGCGGCCAGGTATCTGCAGCCCTACCAAGGGTTTTGCGGTGTGCTATGGCTTGCTTTGAGTTTCAGCATGGTTCCACCTTCCCGCTGCTGGTCGAACCTCTGAACCGATCTGCAAGGCCTGAGATGCAAGGGACCCTGGGAACTCCTTTCATCGTGGCTTCCGTTTACGATTCTGTTGCTATGATGCCGCTTCCATTGGTCATGAAGTCTCTTTACAGTCTGATGTTCAACCTTCAGCATGGGCCATCACTTTTTGATCACTCTCAACATTGGTCTGGTACCGTTTGAAACGTGGAAACTTTCTCAAACCCCCACCTCCTTGAATGACTTTGCACCGGTGGGAGCGATCATGAACTCCTGCCACGAAAAAATGCAGCACCATAGATCACCATGGAATGTCTTTGCATAAGTCTTTTTGTATTCCTTACAGCTTAGGCGGAAGTTGACACTTAACTGCCCCTCCTACTCTCACTGCAGAAGATGGAAGCAAAAAAAAGATCTGAAACTTACCTGAATGATGGTTTGTGCAGAGTACACCGTACAGCATGGTCTGTTGGAGCGAAGCTGCACAAATCGCCGGCAAACTTGGACAGCGAACTCTATGCAAGCCGAGCATCATGATAATAAGTATATATTGTGTTATGAGTTGGGTGTCCTGCATTGGGAGTGCATTGCCCGCATGTCGCCCACCGTTGATGACGTTCATCATTGGAACTGGCCTTATCCAAGACTCAGCCGCGCTGCAAGCGCTCAAAACTTCCCCCTGCCATGCCCTTCAAGAAAACCTCTCCGAGGGCCGGTCATCTTGTAAGTCTTCCTTCTTGCCCGCTGAACATCGATCTGTTCGACCTCATCGCAAAATACAAGAATCTGTTTGCATCTGCATTCGCGTACTTGCGTTTGCACTTGTTGTGTCAACAGATTTTCTGTCGTTTATAACATCCAACAACCTCACTTCAAAGAACAACTACAGCCCTACTAAGAGAAGAAACTTCTCGCGACAGGACCATACAGGACCAACACTACAAGTATCTGCCAGCTGCATCTCCACTGGCGCAGCCTCTGAGTTCTCCGAGCATCGAATTTGGTCTCCTTCAGTTCTCCGATGTATTCGAAGAGTTGGAGGCCTCTGGCAGAGTCCAACAAGGCCAGTGTACAGCGCCCTCCAGGGTCTGAGTTCGGGGCCAAAGGCTTCTGCGCCAGCGCGACACACTGCCCTGCCAGTGGGGAAATGCTTCGTTGCGGCTCTGTTTGCAGATGCGCTTTACACATGCTCATCCCTGAAATGCCTCTTCATTGACACAATGATGACATATGATGACTACATATTATGACAACAGATTTTCAAACAAAGTATCCAGTGTAGATGTGGGGCTGTAGTGTCCTTCATTGCAGGTCTGGGACCACCCTCCACCCTGTCCACGGAACTGTAGCAACCCCACATGGACACTGCGAGGACGGCATTGGCTCCCAGCTTGGCCTGGACGTGGCGACCACAATGGCATGGGAAGCTGTTTCTCTAGACAGCCAGACAGTCAGATAGATAAATAGATGTGAATACAAGGTTTGGCACCATCATGATAGGGTATATCTGTGATGGGAGCGACACGAGCTACTTGGACTCTCTCATGTCTGAAGCCCCACCACAAGAGATGCTCATCACGCACTTGAATCATTGAAAACTGAATAAATGCAATGCTGATGACAAGCACGACAGATCTCAACCACTTTTCATATGAATGCTCATCTCACGTGGGACTCTCTTTGTGCCTTCGGGTAGCCCCACTCGTTCTCGGTTCCGTCCAGCTTTTGGACCTGAGCGAACTCCCCAAGCACGTGCTGCAGCCACGCCTGCACTGGCTACAGGTCCTTCTTCCCCAAAGAATTAACCATCTAAACATTAACCATCTATGACAAACCAACCATCACTTGGGGTTCAAAATCTTAAGAAACCACCAAGTAGGCATGCCCATTCTGAGGCGCTGTCAATGCATCAATCCATTGTTATAGTTCGAACTCGAACCAAACGATCGTTTGGACATGGCTGAACCGTGCATGCCATCCTTCAAAGCAATGTTGGACGGAATCCTGCACCACGATTTGCAAAACCCTCCAAACGCGAGAAAGCAACATTGCCATGACATAGACCGACCCAGCAAGTGGCACAAAATTTCAAAGATGCAGCAGTTTGCTCTCCATTTGATCTAATTCGATCTCTCTGGTCCGAAATGTCAATCGATCAGGGCTCCAAACCATGTAGTCATCGATCTCCTTTTGGAGTCGGACGTCCTTGCCCTTCAACTTCGGCCTTGGGTTCGCGGCTTGGTGAGCTCAGAAGGGACCACAAAAATGATTTTGACCAACCGGACTTGGGCAAAGAACGGAGAAACTGTTCGTTGAAATCTTGATCATTATTGATGATATTATAAATATTCGCAAATGACAAATGATCATAAATGATCAAAGATAACCAGAAAAAAGCCTAAATGAATGTAAATGCAGCAGAACCAACCTTGATGTGCCTTTCAAAACTCATCAGTTCTTAATTGGTCAGCGTACAACTCACCACTTCTACTTGAGGATTGGGGCACCTTCCCAAGGCCCGTTGAGGCCGTTGGCGCAATGATGCTGTTGATGTTCTTCACAGCCTTTGTGACACCAGCTCCTCGCACCGTCACGGTGACTGCCAGCAACCACTTGACCCCGCCGGGCACCGATCGCCTTGTGTTGATTGCTTGTTCCATCACCAATCATTGGGTTGGTTGATTTGCCGTGATTGGTTGATGGCGACCATCAATACCGGTGTCTTCAAAGCGATACTTCGAATCTCGTGGACTTCTCTTCGAACTTTCCAAGATCCACGTCACCCAAAAAAAGTGTCCTGACTACCATCATTTAACCATTGATTAATCATCATTGGTCCAAAAAAGATGTCTCGCCCCTCTCAGTCGAGTCGAAGCGGGTCTCGCATTCTGAGCCCACCCATCTCCTTTGTACCGGCTGCCACCATCCCGAAGCTCCAGAGCCTGTTGAATGTTGGCTGGCACTTACAGAAATCAATCCTATGACCCCATAGGTCAAGCAGTTAATGAACCAACTTTCATGAGGGATAATCACCAACAATAATCGGGAAAAAAATGGGTTAATGATGGGGCAGCCAGGGGTACAGGGTTTTGATCCATAGCCCTATGACTATGACTATGCCTATGCCCTCTAATTCTGCTATACTTGTCCATCAAAAACCAACTCGTATCAAGCTTTGCAGAAATGTTTTGCCAGTCAGTGATCATTCTGAGGTCAATGTACATATTCCAAGTCAAATGATGTCAAAGAGCTGTGTCTACTTCAAAAATCCACTAACGGAGGATTCAAAAAGGAAGACAAGGACTTGACCAATATTTTGATTGGTTCTATTGGTTGGTTGAAAGATGTTGAAAGGACTTACAGTAAGAGAAACGCACACAATAGAATCAACCATTGTTGGACGGATTTTATTCAATTTCATTCAGTAGGAATGCATCAAACCTTCACCCGCAACGACGCCTCGTAAATTCCCGTGGAGGCTCCACTGGGCACAATGGCTCGGACGGTGCCGTAGCCTGGCTGTCGCTAGGCTTCCAGTCCCAAAAGGATCATCTTTTCCAAGGGAAAAGCGCCATTTTTGAGGGTCCCTTGATCCAAAGGTTGGGTGCCTTATGATGCCTTTGTGAATCCAAATTTGCGACTGGTCATTTGTAGATATCATGAATACCCATTGATATCCATTCTTTAGACGTTTGTAGATCGGATGGGCTGAGGCCATGCGACCATAAAAAGTCCTGAGTTCTAGTCCCTTGCTTGACAAAAAGACTCGCTTGGCGAGCATCACCTTCGCTCTGCCATGCTCTGCCATGTCTAACGCCCCTAACCAAAGCAGCGCCAAATGCCTGTGGTGAGCTCTGCTTCTACGGTTGGATTCCCTCTGCTGTCGACCACCTCAAGTTCTGAGAGTCAAAGAGTTGTGGAGGACTCATGCCATTGGTGTTTTAGTGGGTTCATAGCTAGAGAAAACTCATTTCATGGCTAGAAACGTGTTCGCATATTTTAGTCACTTCGTTGCAAGCCATTCACCGATCGCAGTATATCACAGTTCCTGGTACCCTATGATCACTTATCACAGAAGACCTGAAACTGCTCAAGACAAGAGCAAGTTCAAGGTGCGTCAGTGGCACGGCCACAACAAGCGAAACCGCTGCTGCAGAGAAAGTGCTCCCGTTGCTCACCTCTCGACCGACGAGGCTTATGATCTTTGCTTTATCATCTGCTGGTAGCTCCTGCGCACTGAAGTCTTTGGTGCAAGCACTGATTGGCCCTTTCAAAGGAGTTTCAGCATGTTCATTTGGTCACTCATTGGCCGTTGAGTTTCATCAACATTCCGTGGAAACCAAGCACTGAAGATTTCTGCAGCCCAACGCGGTAGCAAAGATGACAGTAGGTGTCGCTCTCCTTGCTAGGCTTCTTACCTCGGTGACCAAGTCAGCTTGCCAGCACCCCCAACCAACGTCATGGCCCTGTGGCCATCTTTGCCCAAAGAAATGGCACAGAATGCAGGTGATTTGTTTGAAGTTCCAGCTCCTACGGAAGCTGCATAGCCACAGGTAGAGGGTTGCTCATGTAGATAAACATACATATACTGTAACATATAGGATCCGCATGAGATGTGTATACCCTGCTGTACCAAGTCATAAAAAAGCCTTGCCACCAAGAGACCGAAGCAGGTAGGAGACCATTGCCATGAAAGCCCAAGCCTTCGAACCCACCAAACCAAGGAATCGCAAGGAACAACACTGACAGACCGTCGAAGCCTTTCAGATTGGAGAATGTTGAAGCGGTCCATGTCATTGGAAGCGCAAAAAATGAATTTAGCTAAAAGCATGGCTTTCCATCACCAAAGCTAGAGGTTTGCTAGCATAGTGCAGGGTCTTTGGTGTGCAGGGAAAGGGCAACAGGGAAAGGATACTGTGACGGAGCTTCGACCAGCTTCGAATTATGCAGGCTTTGTAAAACATGTTCCACCTCCACCTTGGCCAAACACATAGGCACAAAACATATTTCATATGTTCATACTTTCATATATTTCCCTATCTATGTCATCAATCTAATATCATAAACTTACACAAAATCCAACACATTGCAAAAATCTATAAATCTGCAAAATCATACTTATACACTCAATATATCCGTTGTATAACATAATCATGTATATCATTTCCGGGTGGTCTGAAAGCACCACCTTCTAAAAGAACCAGCCCTCCACATGGGACTCCAGGCAGCGCAAAGGCGACGATGGAAGCAATCACTGGTCGTCTGTTCTTGCGCCGATCAGTCATGCCTAACCTCAGGGCTGCCACACTCTGCCGATGTCAAAGTGCCTAACCCACCAACTACCGACAAAGACTGGGACACTTTGACAAGTCTGGACTTGGAGGGAAACCAGAGATCACACCAAAAATAGTATAAGAAAAGGTTTTGAAAAAATCTCAACGGAGAAAAATGGCGAAACTTATTAAGTTCCCAACCAGGGAGGTTGCGAAGCTGTGGCAATTGGCAATACAGCTCTTGATACAGCAACGAAATGTATCCCATGTTGCCCGTGTTCAATGCCACACCACCAAGGGCTGCAACAGGAAGAAAATACTGTAAGGGGTGTGCCAATAGGAGCCATGTCATGTTTGAAGCAGAAATCGTCACCTCTGCGGCTGGCCTTTGAACAAGGACTAACAAGATCCGTGACACAGTATCTGCATTGCTTGGCAGGCCGTCAAGTATTTTGTCACCACTAGGCTCATGAGCTATGCCAGTGAAACTGATCGACTCTGCAAATTGCAGTCTGCACCATCGACGCGATTCAGTTTACTGAGTTTACTGCTCCAATCAGCTGCAAATGCTGACTGGTTTAAACTCAGTTTAAACTGTTCTTTCCTAGCGAAGCGTCGGTACAGTAGACTGCAGCATGCGATTGAAAACTTTGGGGCAACGTTCGGCTGCACGGGCTTCCTTCGAAGCCGACAAATCGATCAAAACTCGGACTATTCGACATAGGCAAGGCGCCACTGCCAGAGGCAGAGGTCTTATGAAGAACTTCCGGGCTGCCCCCAAGTTGCACATGTAGCTCCACTGAACAACCTAACAACCAAGGCAAACGACTTCCAATACTTTAAAATCTTTCAAGTCCTTGTAATATCTTGTAATACTGAGACATCATGATGCCCCCATGCTGCAAGTTCCCAATGCAATCCGTGCACCATTTCGCTCGGCTCGGCATCCCGGGGTCACTGTGGCAAGGTCCGAAAAAAAAACAGGGCCGACTACGACATACTACGACTACAGAAACGCGGCGCTGCTCAGGCCTTTCCTGCTTGTTGAGCCTGGCAACATGGAGAAACTCCAGGCCGGTGGCCACTGAGGCCAGGCAACAAACTGCATCAGTTAGTCTAGGATGGTCTAAGGCCAAGAAACATGAAGTAACATGAAGTAATCAGAATTCAAAATGCCATATGGGAACAAACAAAGATTGTGCAAGTGGTAGATCCCACAAGGGTAGCAACCTCCAATTCGCGCAGAACAAGGCCATTCAACGACGGGTTTAAGGTAATTAGCTGCTGTGAACTCCAGAGAATGGTTTTTGTTTGTTTCCTTCAGAACGCGAGTAATGCCAAAGCAACAAAGATTACTTTCATAAACATCCGTGCGCTGTCTCCGCCCTTGCCCCAGTGCCATTTTTTTGATCTCTTTCCAGATACATCAGCGCTGCCGCTAGCAGGAACCTGGGCAGATTGCAGCCATATTCTAGCGCAAAAACCTCCCTTGCAAAATGGCTCATTACAAGCAAAGAAACTTTCACTAATCAATACATGTAATATAAAATAATACTGTATATAATTAATCATACGGTATTAAAAAATATATCTAAGATAGCATAATTTAGCATATCTATATACAGCATCTATACAACTACATAGATCTACAACCTCGGCAGTCTCCCCTTACTGAAAACACACCCCTCGTCCCAGCAAGGCACCGGATCCCGGTACCATGGGCTCTTCTTAACCGCAAGCTCCGACCTGAGATCAGTCGTCCGTGTGAATCTGGTTGGATGGACCAGAAGGGATCCCAACCAGAGTGGTCCACAGGTTGGATGGACCACAAGTTGCTCCTAATGAGCAACTCCATGAGTTTAGGATCGGCAACTGCTGTTTTCCATTGTTTTCCTATGGATGCCTTTGCGTCATTGATGCTCATTGATGGTCAGTGATGGTTGTTGATGGTCATTGATGCTCATTGGCAGTCCGCACTGATATCTTATCCTATCTGTAGATCATATTGACAGCCTGCCAGCTTGTGCCCTGACGCTTCCCAAACACTTTAGTTGAAGACATGTGGAAGTTCAAATGCTGCGCTCTGCTCACTGAGGAGCCAACTCTGGTTCAAAGTCCCGGTCGGCTCGCAAAACCTTGTGATTGCTTGAAGTCTTCAACTCGGACCATCAAAACGAGCTTGAACACCTATATAAATCGGCCCTCATTTCTACTGCAAGCTGTGCGACTTCCCCCTATAATAGGAGACAGAAGCCATTGCACATGACCGAAGAAATGATCCTCCCAGGTTCCCCTGCCATAAAGTCCTGAGGGTTGGCTTCAAGCCATGAAACAACTTGCAGTTGCTACGGCCGGCAGCGAATTCATCTTTTAGCACCGCTTTCTTGGGATACGGCTGACCCTTTTTGTTGATGTTGATTGTATCGACATGCATCTACAACATGATTCTAGATCTAAACTCTGCGACTATTGAATAGGATCCCGCATCTTTGCTCTGCAAAGCCCTCATGATTGCACAGGTCCTGCGCAACGGTGACAGGGATATTTCCAACAATCTCCCTTGCCTGACGGTCCACATTGCTCCAAGCAGACCACGGGTCCAGCATGGAGTGACTTACCAGCTTTGCCAAAGGATGTCAGAAACTCCAATCTGGTTCTTTCTAGATGGATTATCATGGATTTTCAAGGATTCTCATGGATTATCAGCGTTGGAGAAACTCCAATCTTTGCCAACTATCTGTTGGATCAATCCTGGCTTTGCCAATTCTACACCTCCTCGCCAAGCTTTTCAGCTGGATCAGCATCAGTCTCCGCCTGGTCAGCCGGCTGATCATATCACGTCGTGTCCCACTTGTCCCATGGCCCCATTGGACCTGATGTACTGAGGCAATGCATGAAGAGCTGTTTTTTGGACAAGTTATCAACATCTACTGACCATTGAATGCCGTTGTCAACTGCAAGTTCGCGAAGGTGAACGCCCCACTCTTGAAAGACAAAGACTACATCAGCTTCATCTGGTTCTACAATCAAAATTTTGAAGATGTTGAAAGAAAATGCTCTAGGCCCTAGGCCAGTGTGCTATTACTTTGGCACCAATATATGAAGGAGTTACCAGCACTGGATCTTGCATTACTTGACCAAGATCCTAGAGAAATCCTGAGATGTGAGATGACTATGCAGCTGTTTTTTGGCGCAGAGCACATTTGCAATCCTACATCAAACCATATTCTCGTCATATTATCTGCCCATATCAGCCCTACAGCTCGGTACATCTGAGGGCCCAGCATCTGAAGTCTTTGCATACCGTGCGGAGAAATGAGATAAAATCAAGCGTTTCCTTGGCAGCCAAAGTTTTTACAGCTCAAAGTTGCTGCCCTCAAAAGTTTAATCGACTGCTCAGTTTACGCACTCCTCGCCGAAGCCGCTCATTTTGCGGACAGCCCAGGGAGATCGCAAATTGTCTTTGCATTTTGCTACGTCTTGCGAATGCTGATCGAAAGCAGAGCTCGCATTGTCGGCGAACTGAGGAAGGACCAAAAAGGGCAACAGTGTCTGCTCCCAGTGCGAAGCAGCTTCCTAGTTCTCCAGCTCTCACGAGGGGTCCTCTCTAATCCTCTCTATGTCCTCACAAGTCCTCGTCTCTAGTCACTCATAGTCACTCTAGTCCTCACAAATCCTCCAGTCCAGTTCGTTCTTCTGGTGGTATGATGTTGTCAGCGTTTGGACTCGTGAAAAGAAGACCATTCGCCTGTCGAGTGCAAAACCCCGCAAGATTCCCACCCCATGAGCAGCTACAATGCAAACAACTACAGTACCCATTGCTTGCAATCTGAACATGTTTTACACATTCCAAAAATGTTGACATCTTTGACTCATATTTTGACAAAATTGGCATGTTCATTGGCGTCAGTTCTTGACAACAGGTGGCTCAAGTCATACCAGAACAACTAGGCCAAAAACAGTTTTCCACAGTTTTGCTTCACGTTTTACATTGTTTTGCCGACAGTGAAACTCATGGGATCACATGCCCAAGGCTTGCTACATGACTAAGCGTGGTCAAAGTCACCCCAACTATCATCAGATTGATCTGTGAAAGGCTCGTTTCTTCGAGGAAACTGCCCAAACTGGAGGGTCAATCATCCATCATCATCCATCATCATCCATCATCATCCATCATCATTCATTGGCAACCGCGCTTAAGCATAGATATCTTATGATTCCATGCGCTTGGCATCGCCTGAGCCTCTTCAGCTTCGCTTGGTTGGGCCTCAATCTGTGATTCGGTTTGGCTTGCAGTAGCATGGATGAGAAATTGGCTCACAAAATCAGAAACACAAGACTTTTCTGCCGGCTGCAAGAGTAAGGAGTGATGTGCTGCATTAAACTTATGGATGATTATGCCGGAAGTGTGGTTCTTTCTCCAACAAAAAGTGTTCTGAGGCAACCTATCTGATGTATCTGCAGTGGTCACCACAACCATTTCGTTTCGCTCCGGCATCTCTAGTACTCGCCAAGAAGCTGGAGGCGTGAGATTGAACATCTTCAAGTGCGGCTTCTTTGCCTCGTGCAGCTCGAACTGCTCTTTCCAGGCAGCATTGGCCTTCAGAGGGGGCACAGGGGCACACACTGCCGTGCGACTGAAATGCAGTCCTCAGGGGGCCAAGAAACGATTTTGATGATTTTGGACTACCTGTCTTCTGCCGAACAAATGTACCAGACCAGTCCATACCGACCATTCATATTCTTTCGCATGCTGTCCTCTCGTTGAAGTGTGCTGTCACTGGTGCCACCATGTCCTGCCTTGTCATTTTCGGCCCAATGATGCTTTGCATAGACCTGAGGGCATGCCGAAGGGAAGACACTGGTGGAGCCTCCGCCCTGAGGTTGGGAAGCCCACCTCGATGCTTGGAATGGGCCCGGATGGAAAATCCAGGTCTCCCTTCAGACCTCACAGGGCACAGCGGATGGCACAGGAAGGCACCGGCCATGTCTAAGCCACTGGCGCGGGGGCGGCGGCCACATAGGAGGGTCATCAGTCTCCTTCAGGTCCTTCCTCCTCACAAAGGAGCCGTTGCTCGAGGATGAATCTCAAAAAAACATCCATGGTTTCAACCCCTCTTGGGGATTAGGTGGACTAAACTTGGGGAACTATCGTTCAAAGTTGCAAGTCAACCAAAAGAATGCAGCCTGAAAGATACGACTCAAAGCAAGGGTCAACAAAAACACAGAGTTCAAACAGTTCAATGTCTTGAGCCAGTTGGGTGTTTCTCAGAATAGGGGTACCCCCCAATCATCCAGCTTAGTAGTCATTTATAGTAATAAACCAACCATTTTTGGGGCTCTCTATGGCTTGAGAAACCACCAGTTAAACAGCTAACCAGTTAAACAGCTATCCAGTTAAACAGCTAACCAGTTAAACAGCTATCCAGTTAAACAGCTAACCAGTTAAACAGCTATCCAGTTAAACAGCTAACCAGTTAAATAGCTATCCAGCTAAACAGCTATCCAGTTAAACAGCTAACCAGTTAAATAGCTAACCAGTTAAATAGCTAACCAGTTAAATAGCTAACCAGTTAAATAGCTAACCAGTTAAATAGCTAACCAGTTAAATAGCTAACCAGTTAAATAGCTAACCAGTTAAATAGCTAACCAGTTAAATAGCTAACCAGTTAAATAGCTAACCAGTTAAATAGCTAACCAGTTAAATAGCTAACCAGTTAAATAGCTAACCAGTTAAATAGCTAACCAGTTAAATAGCTAACCAGTTAAATAGCTAACCAGTTAAATAGCTAACCAGTTAAATAGCTAACCAGTTAAATAGCTAACCAGTTAAATAGCTAACCAGTTAAATAGCTAACCAGTTAAATAGCTAACCAGTTAAATAGCTAACCAGTTAAATAGCTAACCAGTTAAATAGCTAACCAGTTAAATAGCTAACCAGTTAAATAGCTAACCAGTTAAATAGCTAACCAGTTAAATAGCTAACCAGTTAAATAGCTAACCAGTTAAATAGCTAACCAGTTAAATAGCTAACCAGTTAAATAGCTAACCAGTTAAATAGCTAACCAGTTAAATAGCTAACCAGTTAAATAGCTAACCAGTTAAATAGCTAACCAGTTAAATAGCTAACCAGTTAAATAGCTAACCAGTTAAATAGCTAACCAGTTAAATAGCTAACCAGTTAAATAGCTAACCAGTTAAATAGCTAACCAGTTAAATAGCTAACCAGTTAAATAGCTAACCAGTTAAATAGCTAACCAGTTAAATAGCTAACCAGTTAAATAGCTAACCAGTTAAATAGCTAACCAGTTAAATAGCTAACCAGTTAAATAGCTAACCAGTTAAATAGCTAACCAGTTAAATAGCTAACCAGTTAAATAGCTAACCAGTTAAATAGCTAACCAGTTAAATAGCTAACCAGTTAAATAGCTAACCAGTTAAATAGCTAACCAGTTAAATAGCTAACCAGTTAAATAGCTAACCAGTTAAATAGCTAACCAGTTAAATAGCTAACCAGTTAAATAGCTAACCAGTTAAATAGCTAACCAGTTAAATAGCTAACCAGTTAACCAGATAAATTGGATCAGTTAAACAGCTATCCACTTTGATCCACACCCGTCACAAATCGGCGCCTGATCTTCCGTACGTAGCCTCGAACCTCATCTGGGGCCGTCGCCACCAGGTGCCCGTCTTCCTCCTGAACGGCTCGAATTTTTGGACTTAGTGCTTAGTTGATGGTTGGTTCGGTTAGTTCATGGTTAGTTAATGGTTGGTATAGCTAGGGCTCGCTGTTTTCATTTGGTTGTTGGAGTTCGTATGAGTCAGTATGAGTTAGTTGTTTTCTTGTTTATTGGTTGGAATTTTCTGGTACTTAGTTTCCTCTTTGGTTTTTGGACTTAGTTGTTTTTCGTTTATTGGACTCAGTTTCCTTCTTCTATATTCTTCCTAGCCTGTTCCATGCAATGTGTGTTTTCTGCAACTTGGGTAACTTGGGTCATGCAACGGGATACCCAGCAAGAACACTGGCAAACTGTGAGAAGTGCCCGAAACTTTTGCGACATCCCCTACTACAGCTTTGTTACTGGGATAGCTAATGACAAAGAACCAATCAGGCTGACACTGCTTGCATGGCTCTGGTTTGCAGCGTTTCGCGATGCTGTTCTGGGGCAACAAAAACTCAGTCTTTGTGCCGCACGAGCAGCTGTGCCACACGAACCGTTGGCTGGTGGTTTCTTGGGGGGCGGTTGGGCGGTTGCCCTTGCATGGGACTCTCATTGGCACGGGAATATCATGAAAAAAATCGCAGAAATTTTCGATGATTCGGATGGCATCGGCATCGTCATCAGCA
>VSDK01021075.1:556732-567803 GCA_009767595.1 Symbiodinium kawagutii
ATCCACCAGCCAGTAAAACCAGCCCTTCCAATGGCTTGCCCCACCTTGTAACCTTCAGGTGCTGACCAAACTGGACGAGGTCCATCTGCCTCACCACTGAGGCCTCCTCAGTGCCGTCCATGGGAATAAAACTACTCGCAGGAAATGTGTATAATATTTATATATATATATATACATAGATAGATATAGATTCATTTATATCATAGGTGTGCATACAATTAAATACTTATATAATCTGAAGACATATAGATGTATAAAGGACCCACACCTGGAGTTGGAAGAAGCTGTGCTGCAACGAAACGCTGCCTCATTCATACTGCCACTGAATTATGTGGCCTACTGTAGCCTCTCTGTGTGCCTGTCCGAATCCTCTGTCTTTCAAGTCCACAATCCTGACCTGCACCAAATGCAGCTGGGGAACCGATGGCCGAAGGCTTTGGTGGTCTGGGCGGAATGACCTTGGTCGATAGCTGAAGGACACTTTCATTGGAACCATGAAGCGACTTGTCCAATATCTTTGCGACTTGTTGAACTAAGCTGCTGTAGGCCCATCTTGATGCTCCGGGATAGGAAGCTCTTCCTGTAGTGCTTTTGTCAAATACAGAAGAGACCACTGGTCACGACATCAAGATCTGATCATCTTTCTTTCCAGCTTTCGATGTGCCTCATCACCCTGGTCTATTTCGACAACGTCTGTGGGCTTCGGCGGCTCAAAGGGCAAAGTGTCCCACTGGACTTTCGATTGATCTGTCGGCAATGCAAAAGCTGCAAAGCACTGATGGATGGGTCAACTGCTACTGCTCGTGAGTTGGAAGCTGCAGTAGTTGGAAGTTACTGCTCGGCTGCTGCTGCTAATTGGAACATCATTGGAAGATTTTTTGCTTTTTGCGGCAGACATCGTTGAATTCACGTGAATTCACCAGGTATACTCTGCCAACCATTCTCCTGCCCCTTGTGAGATTGCGCAGCACTCGAAGAAATGGTTGACAGTCATGGTTTCTCCCATAGGCTGAAAAGTTTGACGTATGCCACGGCTCACCTGTTTCGTGGGATATGCATGAACATATAGCTATGGTTCAAAAGCCTGTACCCCTGGTTCCCCTATCATTAACCATTCTTTTCCCTATGAACTTGTTGGTGATCATCCTCCATGAAACTGATCGGTAATTGCTTGACCCAACTCGCCATATCAATCATCATCTTGTTATATGAGAGGCATTTCAATCTTGAACATATCAACTGCTGATGGTTGGTGACGAGTTCCTTCCATCAGCAAAGCTCCTGACCGTTCAGCATACGGAAGCATTCCCTGGGCCTCCCAGAAACGCTGAAGCAACGGTCCGGCATCTGCTGCCTAGCACTGACAAGACATCGGACGCCAGTGGTTGGTTGGCTGGCTGGATGGATGGTTGGGTGTTTGATGGTTGTTTCTATGCGCACAAAAACCATCCAATGTGTGAAAAAATGGTTAAACTGCTGAAATGGTGAATTTGTTGATTGGTTGATTGGCCAGCTGGTTGATTGATCGATTGGCTACTTGGATACTGGGTTATCGGTTGTAAGGTTTTGGGTGTACCCTGCAATTAAGAGAAACTGCCGTTTACCAATCTTCGGCAAACTATGGCTGTGGCCTTGGGAGATTTATGGGGCACCCAAATCGCGAATTTTCACGGACACGCATGACACACCTTTCAACCACCATGGCAGCCGCGGCCTGTTGCCATGGAGTACCATGCAGGTTGCCATGCAATTCCTTCCACATTGAGCTGCCTCAAGTTGCCGCCAAACAAAATGCCAGGCCAACACGAAGATTTCTCGACACTTGCTGAATGGTTTCAAAATTCAATTTGCAGTATGTGTTTGCTTTTGACGGACCACAATTGTCCATGAGTGTGTAGCTATACTACAGCAACATATCTCACAATGACAATGTTCGTGCAACAACCAATCCAATCAGATCCTATCAGATCCTATCAGATCCTATCAGATGCCATCAGACTTGAGGATACTTCCAACTCCTTTTCTTCACATTTCCCAGCCCAGGCACTGAGAGCACAATGCTTTGCTTGGCCATGGCTCAACGAGACTCAAGGGGCCCATGGCGCGAACTTCGGAAAAGGGGTCTCCGCAGGTTTACCCTAAAGCTTAGGCACTAAGGACATGTTAAATACCATTGCGCTTGCGCTTTAAGGTTGGCGCTAGGTTGGCACTTTTCTCTCACGTTTTTACTCCTATAGTAATGGGTCAAAAAATGACAAA
Source organism: Symbiodinium kawagutii (assembly GCA_009767595.1). Lineage (NCBI taxonomy): Eukaryota > Dinophyceae > Suessiales > Symbiodiniaceae > Symbiodinium > Symbiodinium kawagutii. The sequence goes on from VSDK01021075.1 coordinate 558,992, forward strand.
AAAATGATATTGATTGTGATCGATGGACTATCATATTTTTCTACATCATTCCTGAATCTTCTTGGCGAACAGCTGGGAGTTGTGTGCGCGCGCCTTCGCACGCAGCAACGCTATTTGACATCTTCTGACAGCACCGTGATTGCTGCAGTTGTTGTGATCCTTTCATCAAAGACTGGGGCAGGTCCCCAAAATCTGAAGGTCCCCTGATGTTCCCATGGTGAGAAGGGTCAGAAACTTCGTTTTGTTTGGCTTCATTGGCGCTTGTGTAAGCGAGTTGTTGTTTAGCTTCAGGAAACTTTGTCCAGAGCCTGAACCAGTGCGGATGCAACACATCTCAGGAAATCTCAGGTCTCAAGATATGGACCTGCAATGACCTGCACCCGAAGGGCATTGAACTCTGCGAAAAAAGTCGCTGCAAGTCGTAAGTTCAATGTGGACATGGCATCACATGGCCATCCCAGTGAAAGCCCCAAGCTTCGGGGGCCCAACCGCTTGCGGCACCCCCAAGGGAACTGCCAGCGGAGCCCCTGAGGTCCCAACGCTTTGCATTCGACGGCAAAGCGAGCGGCCATCACACTCCTCGCAACACGCAGGGCATCTGTTTCCACTCATCGAGTGTCACTTGGGTCCGGTGGAAAGGGAGCAGTGGCTTTGTGATGCATTCAGAAGAATAGTTGTTCAGATCAGATGTCTTTGGAATCACTAGCGCTTGTGAGATGGATTCCGATAGAATTCCAGTGACTTGCAAGGATTCTCCAGTTCTCCCAAAGTTGGCCATACCGCCAAAAGCAACCACGTCTTTCCCCACTTCCATGGCTGACTTCCATCGCACAGCAGAAATCATGAGCCCTGGAATCTGATTGCTTGCCAGCATTTGCCCACTAAGAAGCATAAGAAGCATCGTCTTTGGGCAGATCAAATGGGTCTCAACCACAGGCTGAGCGCCGCACGTACTATGCCCCTTCTTTAAGGCCTCGTGAATGTGGCGATTGCAAGGAGTATCAAAAACCAACCGAAGCTCAAAATTCTAAGATCATGCTGAATCGGGTTTTGAAATCTCTGAATTTGACACTCTCATAAGTATTTATAAGTCGTCATAAGCTATATCATCTCGTATCTCAGATATCCATGACTTTATCCATGTCGTATCATCTTTATCCATGTCCTCTTTGAGATCTGCTCCTTTTGCATCCAAAACTCTGTAGTGCCATGATGTGTGAGGTCCCGGCATCCTCCTCCATGGCCGCTTCAAACGTTGCCTCGTGCACCACCTGATCTGTCTCAACAGCTGGGCCAATCCCCATCCATGCGAAGGTCATTGAGTGAAGGAACCGACAATGTTGGGCAAAATCTATGGACAACCCCCAAACCCACGAACTGGGAACAAGTTGCAAAGTCAAAAACTTGCACCAGGTGAGATGAGAAATATCCGCAACCGTTTGCGTTGAGGAAGCCACGCAGTTGGCATGGTAGCACGACTTGATGGCGCTGCACGCATCTGATGTGTCCTCGGACCAAATCAAAGGGGTTCAGGACATGTTCAGACAGTCGCTGATCTCAGTCCAAGCATGTAAACTTTGGACACCTTTGGACCAATCACTTGTTTCCTGTTTGGTGTGCACCATCTTAGTTTCCCATGCTGCCATGTTCGGAACAGGCCTCTCAGATGCAGGTTCATTCCATAATTTGCAGCGAACTGGCCTGCAAAACTGCAAAGGTGCGCCCAGCAATTCGTGGGCCTGCAGCAAATCTTGGATCAAATCTGATCTTCAAAGCTTTCCAAGCTGACTGGACTCCGAGCAAATGATAGCTGCAAAACAATATTACCAGCACTTAACAGCTATAAATGGCAACTATTAGTTATGCAGTTATGCACTCTGTAAGCTGTCAATGGCTTTCAATAGCTGAAAGTCAGGCAGTCACGTGCTGTAAGCACGTGTCAAACAGCGAAATCTGAGTCATTCACCAAGGACTTCTTCGGGTTGCACCACCCTAAGCCGCAGCGCTTGCCGCCGCAATTGTCTGGTGCGATGATGTGCCATGATACTCTGTGGCACGTGATCCCGGAGCACCATCAGTTGTGAGATTCCAAAGGTCGGAGCTGTATGGAAGCTGTACATGTTCTACCCGGTTTCGTAGTTGTGCTTGGGCTTGAAATGTCCCAGTTGACCCTCTGAGTTCTGCTGCGATCCATCGTCCAAAGTGACGGTCTCGCCCTTCTTCAGCCGCCCCATCCTTGGCGGAGCCCGCTGTGGATGTTCACTGTCCAAATTTGGGTCAGGCGGAGCCTTCCACTTGGACATCCTCTTGGGTCCCGGCACAGAATTTCGAGGAATGCCAAGTCTTTCAGCCTGCGGATGACATTTGGATGCCACGGACCGGATGATTCTCCAAGGCCGGTGCTGGAACATGTTGGATGTTGGAACCATTGGAACCACCAGCCATGTCTGAGTTGGGTGGGACCGGAACCAAGAATTATTTGGTAGTGGGAAACTTGGTTGTTCATAATCAATTGAGCAAACTACTCTAAATGCATACCAATGCATGCCCGCCCTAATCGTTGAAAAGACTTTGGAGGAAGGTTGGACCGATGAAAAAAGGTGGCGCATGTGTCCAACAGTTAAAACCATCACACTTGCTTTACTTCAGAACCCGATGGTTGCACCGAGAAACAAGATGCCAACAATACAAGGCATGCAGCAGCCATGGGTACCTGGTTCCTACATGCTTATCACATGGTCCGCAACATAGTTATCACATGGTTAGTACATGGCTGTGGTTTAAAACCCTCCCCAGCTGCTCACATAGCCCATTAAATGGATCCAAATGCATCCAAATGGTGGCTCAAAGGCTTCCACAACGGCAGATCACTGGGGCTCCTTCGCAACATCCAACTTCCCGGGGCGGTCCGGTTCGGTCATCACGTAGCCCCAGTCCTGGCGTGGAAGTTTCGGGACTAACAGCCCTGCAACAGCAATGGCCAAGTGCAATGAAATGGGAATAAGATGGTATATATATATATATTTATTGATAACTATATGATATGGAATAACTCTATGATGTACTCACTCCATACACTTCTTTTAGATGTCTGTAGAGATCTAGATTCTATGACATTCTATGTATGCGAGCTACAATACAATATATTACGTGCCTGTCATAGACAAACATAGTCCAACAAAGATATTGGGAGTATGTACACATACGCACACACACACACAGAAAAGAATACATGCATGATACATTGCAAGATGAGTTCAGAGATGCCTGAATTGGGCCACATGCATACACAAACACGCACGCAAGAGGTTGCTAGCTTTGTGCAAAAATAATTCATAATTCCTCGGTGGCAAAAAGATCAGCCAGCTCCCCAAATTCGTGAAAATCGAATGAAATTCATGGCCATCAGAATTGGTTAAAGAAAAGTGTGAATCAAACCACATCATGAAACCAGCGCTTGAGGGCACAGCAAACTTGAACTTCATGCACCACTAGATTATCAAATCATCACACTCAAAGACGTTGAAACATGCCAGCTATCACCGGCACCCCGTGCACAAGGGGGACAGCTTGGATTTTCAATCCGGCCTTGCACTCACAGTGGAAAGCTCGGAGTTTCCGTGAAAGTTCTGTCTTGTACTTCGTTGGGGTCTTTGAAAGAAAATTAAAGCTCAGACCAGATATATGACTCAGCTGGCTGTGGCCCGGTCTAGGCCGAAGCGTGTCTCTGGGTCAATTGCGATCCCTTCGGCTGGCATTCAAGAGCACCATAAAATCCTATGTCATGAGAAACACCTTTCCTGAGCCTCTCCTTCTCAAGTCGGTCGGTGAGAAAACATGGATATGTCATGTTGACTGCGAAGACATTTCATGGCATTCCCAACGAAAAGAAAGAAGACATGTGGACTATAGATCTTTCAGCAACCACACCTCTCTGCTCATCTATCCCTCCATCTTCACCGTTGAGACCGGGGCCAAGTTTCCCAGTGGCACTGCAGCGGCACGTTTGCACCGCTCCACTGCAAATCCCAAGCCACGTGGACCTGAAGCGCTTCGCGCTCCCGTGGCATCGTGGCTGAATGCCTGGTGATGATGGTAGATCCACACCACCGCCAGCCCTGACCTAGCTGGTGATTTGCCATCAAGATTGGTGGTAATATGGATCTAAGATGATCTAAGATTAGAGGTGATGATGATGCTTGTTGGTTGATAGAGATGTTGATGATGCTTGAGAATGATTTATTTGTGCCAGTTCTGATTCATGATGGTCGAAATGGGCTTTGAACAAATGGATTATATATAATGCTTTCCTCTAAAAACTGAAAATGTGTCCCTTTGGTACCCATCTTTTGACTCCCTGCCAGGTCTGTAGTTCTTGGCACGCATTTCGGCTCGGATAATTGGAAGACCCCATGCGATCTACCGCTGTGCCTGCTCTGGCAGAATCCTTGAATCAAATGTGATCCCATCTCCTGTGACCATCAACCACCAGGAGCTTAACCATCATCATCCATGGCACCCCAACCATCTTTGACCGTCTGTAAGCACCAGATCCAAAGCATTCCAACATACTAAGCATCAAGATCACTAACAAGTTACTTGACACCATTACTTTCCAACCCCTAACATTTATACTCCAACCACTAGCAACATCGGATCCCACAAGTATCAAATGCCACCCATTCGCATCTGACCTGAGCCCTGGGATCCCACGAGATCTTCGCCTGCCACGCAGGCAATGGGAAGCCATGGGAAGCCATGGGAAGCCATGGGAAACCATGGGAAGCCATGGGAAGCCATGGGAAGCCATGGGAAGCTGGGCTACTTGGGAAGCCATTTGAAGGACACACCAGTATTTGTACAGCTCCGTATCGCCAGTTGTCAGGAAATTTCGTGCATCCTCTGGAGACCCATTGGATCAAAGACTTAGTCGGGCTGCCTTCAACTCCAGTATTTGGAATCTCAAGGTACTCGATCTTGAAGTTCTCCTGCCATCTTGCAAGGCAAAAATGGGCAAAGCTATAATTTAGCATCTGTCGAAACTGAGAGAATTACCCAAGAGAACTGGGAACTCCAACCGTTCGGCATCGGCGGCATGGGTCAAACGGTTGGTACCCTCATGATCCAGCTGTTAAAAGTGTTCACCCAACTTTGAAGGCGCTTGGCGACTCCGCAGTTCTCACATCAGGTCTCTGTTTTCGTCCTCAGCAACCCATCCGCCAGAGAAGTGAAGCATTGATTCCACCATGTCCTGAATCCTCAGCACCGGGTGTCCAAGAAACATCGCTCAGTTGAAACAAAACATGGTCACTGTCATCCCGCTCACCATGGTCATTATTGCTGTGTCGCAATCGCTACATGTGTTCATTATGGTTCATGGTGATCTCAATTCGTCAGCAGCATCACCATCATAATCATTTTCATACTGATCATCCTCGACAACATCATCCCTATTCGCAAATATCATCAGGTTGTGTATCGACAGGGGATTGTCCTTGACTCTGCTTGATTCTAACATATGTTTGTGTAATACTGCAATCACGGCTGTCCTTAAGACATTCATAAATGTGTTTCTCATATTGCAAGCACTATCACAACACTGGAAGTACTGCAAACAGCCGGTAATATTCAGCACACTAGAACACTATGTATGCAATAAGTTATTGCGATAACCATGACATAGTGCATGATTCAGTTTATTCAAAAGAATTGAATCATATTGCATCTAATTAAATGCATCTGTATCATTCGGAATGATATATCAGGTTACACCACTGCTGTGATCCCTAGTAACCTGTCCTGGCTACCAGCGAAACCTCACTGAGCCAACCACCCCTGCGGGCCAACGATCAGGATGGGGTCCTGCAGTCCGCATGGCTGTGCCAGGTGATGGATATCATGTCCCAAGCATCTAAAGTGATCATGTTTTTGATGGGGATGCTACGGATGCTCATGTTGTTCATATGTGGTTCATATGTTGTTCACTCATGCCGGTTTTTTCGCCATTTTATGCCAGCATGTGAACAGTCATTTCCCCATGTTGGATGGTTCCCCATGTCGTTTCATTCATGGCGCCTTCCGACCCTCGATTGCGGCGGTGCTTAACCTTGGTGGCGACTGTGCCATTGACGGTGGGTCCGCAGTGATGGCGCCGCTGGGTTGGGCACATACCAAAAACGCCATAGCAATGATCTCCATGCAGATGCGTCAGCAAAATCACCTGCAGGTGCGGCACAAAATGCTGCGCCCAGTCATGTTTGTTAAGAAAAGGAGTGACGGACAGTGATGACATATTCAATTTGCTCAAGGTCACGTGTCCCTCCCGCGTGAGAAAAATAAACAAGAAATTGCTGGGCCGCCAGTGTACTCGTTGCGACGTTTCATGGGACTGCCCGGTAATCTTCACACCAGCTTTATGCTCTCGCCAATCTTTGACTCCCAGACACTCAACCCGGAACGAAAATCTGCCGGGAAGAATGCGGGCGATCCAAGATTCAACTGTACAATGAGGCATCAGCATCAGCTGTCAACTGTTATCAGCTGTTGCAATTCAAACGTCACTAACTGCAGGGTGCACACGGCTCAGGTCAGCTACTGAAATTCCCACATTCTTCAGCTCATCCAAAGACCTGTCTCCAATGGTGGAGTGCTGCTCTGCTTGAAACATCCCTTGGAGGCCTTGACAGGCCCCTCCCTGCCTTTGGAAGTAATCGTTGTCTGGATAGGCATGTTGCGCCGCACCGCCTCGCGACTTTGTCTTGATGTGAATATTGAACCTCAGCACAACAAGGTGAGGAGAGATTCCTGCTGTCGAAAAAAGTGCCATCCGTCAGACTGACAATCTTGAGGTGTTGCGAAATGTTTGCGCAGCGATCATTAACAATTGTTTTCCCTATTGTTGTTGGTGGTTATCCCCCGTTCACCCACCAAGCAACGTCGGCTTGAATCTTCCAGTGGTCAGAGAAGTGCTCAGCGCAAACATCACTCGGCGGCGGAAGGCTACCTCCGCTGGCGAAACTGGAACCTGGACTTGCCTTCTTCAAGAGACGGGATACGACCAGCACAGTGGAGCATTTTGACCTCAGTGTATCCATAGACTTTGGGCTTTGGCCATATTCACTAGAATGCGTAGCAGTATGATACTGTGGGTCCACATCCACGTCGTGTTGTTTCTATTTTATCCTCGATTCGAACGATGACACTTAAATGCATGTCTTTAACTCTTATAACGCTTGGAAATTCCTTGATTTTTACTGGCATATACTGTATATACTGGCTTAATCTGACCAGTTCCCTCGGCCCAAAGGTTGCTGCCTTGAAAAGCTCCAGTTGGATAATGCCCTGACAGTTGTTAGGCAGGTAGCCCTTTTCCCTGCGACCTGAGAGCATCAAAGACTTGGTCAAAACTGTAACAGCTCGGTTTCTTTGACCCAACGGTGGATCCAAACGGCAGTAGGGTAAAGGGAGCTCTATGCAACAGGTCAGAGCTACTGTAATCCTTGACTTCTGTGTAATAACAGTGGTGATTGTCACACTTCTGAACCATTCTTCCCAGAACAGCCTGTTGGTTTTGCCATGCTAGCACAGGAGCCTGGGTATGTCCGGCCAGCATCGTCTGTCCCTGGTGGGAATTCGAACCTGAGAGTGAAAGCAGAATGAGAAGTGCCGTCTCCCCCCAGACTTAAGATCGCTTCGGACACTTTCCGCAAAAAACCCGTTGTTTTGTGCAGAAGATCACCATCTGGGGATGATTTTGGGGTACCTCCTGGCACACCCACAGCTACTTCGCAACTCAACCAACATCATCAGCATCTGTTCTCCGTCACTACCTTGGCCTTCGTCACCAATGATGATCTTACCACTGAAGTTGTTTTTGCCTATGGAATTCAAACGTATTCAAACAATCATTCCTGTGTCAAAAAACAAACTGAAAAGATCAAGGTAGGTCCGTGAAGTTTTCTTTTCTGACGCGAGGCACAGTATCATGATGGCGCCGTTGGCGTTGTGTCCCGGCAAGTGTGTCATCGGATCCAGATACCAATTGAATGTGCCGGTCCGTGGCTGTGTCCCGACCTGATTGAGACGAAATGTCCGACCCTTCACGGAACCATCCTTCACATGGGCCTAGCTGCCGAACTGGTTTCAGTAGTTTGTTTTGTGAAACTGGTACGTGTCACTGCCAAGAAAATCACCAAAATTGGAAGTGATACAAACAATCTTGAAGCTAGCATGTTTTATGTTTGTTGTCTTTACCGTAGGAATTGTTTTTACTGACTGCTGCTATCAAGATGCAAACACTTTTTATGATGGTCCGTGAGTATCATGAAACAAAACAAAATTCGCATTTCCACTGACGGTCATTGTCTGTGAGAACGAGAGTCAAGCATCCAGAATGTCAAATTACAATAGCAATGGTCATAAAAGAAGGGTAAGAATCAATGGCTGCGATGATTGTCAAACATCATTCTGACAAGGATCAACTTTGCCAAACTCCTTGAGGCAAAGAGGGCATGAGGCCCTGTGCTCGAACCATCTCTTCAGGCACTCCGTGTGGTAGACATGTCCACATTGGAGCTGATAAACTGGTCCTGGGAACCGTGTCCAACGCTGAGACAGCACCATGGGTGGAGCACCCAGCGATCCCACGTCCTGAAGCCGATGAAGATCCCGAGCGAGCTGCAGAAGTGACCTCTTCCATGACCTCGGTGGAGAGATACCATGGGATACCCAGCTACGCGTAGCTACGCCTTCCAAAACCCATCGAAACCAACAGATTCCCAGAGCTCTGGGCCCCAGCTGTCCTTGGCTCTTC
>VSDK01021075.1:567842-580835 GCA_009767595.1 Symbiodinium kawagutii
TTCCGATTCTGATTTTTCTGATTCTTGTCTTCTCTTTATGTTGATGTTCATCTGATCCACTCTTGGAGTATCAAGGGGCGACGTCACCGTCGTCATCCACGGGTGAAGCCTGTCACAGCTCCACCGGCAAACAGCACGTCTCGAATGTCGAAACAACACTTGGTAGTCTGCTCATGCGGGTTACTACCGGATGCCCTGATCAGTGTGCAATGCCACCCAGCAACTCACAGGTTGGAGATCCAAATAAGCACCATGGCATGTGTTTCAAGGCCCGTCCTGCCCTCTGGATGGCCGCGCACGTGCCCAAGAAGGAACTGCGAATGACGGTGCTGCCACCCTGGGTTGCTGGGAGAGCCGGGAACCAATGGGTTGAAACCCTGGGTTTCACACCCACAAAAAGCAAGGAGAAGAAACAACCACCAGCCCATGGATATGCCTGCAAATCCCCAAAATAACAGGGTTGTTGATGAATGATGCTTAACGGTGGTTGGTTGTTGTTTACATCCCTAGCTCCAAAGTCCCCAAGCTCTGGCAGCCAAACTACACAAACTCCTCGGAGCAGATGCTGCACTCTTTGTGGCCCTCCTTGCCGCTTTCCCGCAATTGCCGTTGCTCCTCTTGCGGTGCTGCGGAAGACTTTGTTGTGTAGGTCGCACTCGGTCACACTACCATCTATACCATCCATGGACGATGTCATGTAGTTCTAAGTCTGACCATGAAGAGTATATATTCAGATGTGTGCCAACCCGTCCATCAAGAAGCCAACAACTGTTTGTCACTCCCCAAGCAGAAAAAGGCACGGATGATTGACGTCCTGCTCTGACAAGAACTTTCCGACGGAGGTGAGGTCCACTCTTTGGTCCTGAAAGTTCATGAGTCTGCGACATTCTGCAACAATTGAAGCCCCTGAACGATCTGACCGTTGAAAGTTGATCACGGCAAGTAGGATAGTTCTACTCCAACTCGTAGCTTGTCGGGAATCTTGCTGTGACCCCACTAGAACCGCTAGAACGTATATGAGTCCATCCAACCTATGAGTTTTGTAAAGTGCTCAACTGGACATTGGGCTCGCTCTCATAACACTCGACTCCTCAGTCTCCAAGTCATCTGGTAGGGTCAAGCTTCCCGGCACAAACGGAAAGTTAAGCTTGACTTCCTTGGATGCTACCGCGCTTCAGCATCAGGGTTTCAAACCATGGGGCCCCAACATCTCAAAATGTTCGTTTTTGCACAGGACTTCCTTAGCTCCACTCTTTTGCCATCGGTCACATCTCTAAGTCAGGTCTTGAGTGGTTACCGAATGGTTTACCTAATAGTTCACGATTGCTGGTTACCATGGGTTAAGAATCACCTTGACGATTAGTTGATGGTCAATTTTTGAATTGATACTCAATGGGTGGAAAAATGGTCGCCTTACTGGTTAATTCATGGTTAATTGATGGTTCTTGATGGTTAGTTGATGGTACCTTGGTGGTTGAATGGTGGTTTGACGGTCCCCTTAATGGTCCATTGGTGGTTCATGGTCATGGGCACGATCTTGTTGGTGGTTCGTTGATGGTTTCCGGCATCCCGTTAATGGTCTACTCAATGGTCCCCTCGGTGGTCACCTTAACAGTCACCTTCTGCTCTTGTTCACTGCCTACGAGTTGACCAATGGCCAACTGTTCACTTGTTCCCTGCTCTTGTTCACTGCCTAAGTAGCTTAACAGTCACCTTAAAAGTCACCTTAACAGTCACCTTAACAGTCACCTTAGCAGTCATCTTAACAGTGGACAATTTGCTGGCTGCCAATTGATCAATTTAGCATCAACAGAGATCCCATGGTAATTGCCTAGCTACCAGTGTTTGCACCATCCTTGCTAATAGGTCACATTTCTACCAAGCTAGCTAATGACAAATTGCCTAGCTAATTGGCACCGATTTGCTGAATTTGCTGAATGTGATCTTCTGCCAAGCTACCAATTTGCATTGCCACCCATCTCTCAATCTCAGCACTGCCGCGCCACACTCCAAGGCCTCGCTAGCGCCGATGGTCCATGGCGATATAACGCTGACCAACGGTGACCAACGGTAAGGCAACGCAGTTGTAGGGGAAATCCCAAGAAATCCTCGTGGCTAATGATGGCATATGATGAAGGACGGGTTCTAATGATGGTGAATGATGGGCATTTCCACTTAGATATACATCCTCTTCTGAAAACATGGTTGGATACCTCCCTAAAACGGCCATTCCTGCAACAGCCGGTTTCGTCGATGGCTCAGATATCCACCCCACCTGGAAATTCTCCACCAAGCTTCCATCTGGCAGCGTCACCTAGCTGTGACGGCTCCCCGGCAACATTGGGAGCATCAAAAAGGCAGGTGACTTAAGGTCATTCAAACGAAAAGAATAGCTACTCTGGTGGGAACAGCCAGTAGATCTATTAATCTACTAGTCAACATAGTCAAAAACGATCTCTTCAAGATCCACTAAAGGCGAAAGCTGTATCTCATCATTTCCCATTTGCTCCCTTGCCTGATCTGGCCGTGGTGACATTCCCCATTGCCTGAAAGGTGGAAGCAACACACGAAACATGCGAACCAGTTTGGTGAGCGCAAACTGCTAAAGCTCCGTTGAACCACTGGTGCCTTCGGATTTCATCCGCCAGTGATGATGGGAGGGACTTTGAGCTCCTGGAGCGGACATGGCATTGCAAATCAAAGGAGTTTCCAGATGATGTCTATTGTGCGGACTAAATTTATATATGCTCAAAGTATCTCAAAGTTCTTTTCTTCTCTTCAATAGTTGTTTCAGAACATGAATGTCTGATCATGTCTGTATGTGTATACATACATATCTATATATATATAGGTATGCAATACATGTGCGTCCAAAAGATTGTGATGCGTGTCTACGTTCATGCATGTGTGTGTGTGTCTGTGGGTGTGCGATCTGCATCTCAGTACATGAATATGTGTTTCTGCAAGATGTTGACCAACTATTTTGTATAGAACACATCTATCTGATTCTGTCACTCTGGCGCTCCATTTTCCTGTGAGAAGCTATAACAGCAACATAGCGCAGCGCAAGCATTCAATGTAATCTGATCAAATCCATGGTGGTTGACCGCAATTAATCAAGACAGATGACCAGTGATGACCCTCGCAACCTCCTGGGGTTCGTTGCCCATTGTTCCAACTGTCCAAAAGTATGAGATTCCGGGTTGCCCACCCTCAAAGGTCGTTTTACACAAAGCATAATACAATCTTTGTTGGCTATTTCATACTATGTAGAGTCCATCTAGTTCCCTTCCTCCCAGTCGCAGTCCTTCCATTTGTCACCACAAATTCCGCCAGGGACAAGGAGAAGGGTTGTGCGGCTGGCGCCGCCCTGATCGACATCACAGTTTCCCTTGCCGATTCGGCAGCTGTTTCCTCGCCTGGAAGGAAAGCGGCTGGAAGTAGATCCTGACGAGGTGAAACATGATGAAACCAAGGGAATTGAGTCCAACGCAGCCCTACATGGCCCTACATCAATTTTTCCAGGAGTGGCAGAAGCCCATCACTCCTCGACTTGGGAAGGCGGCTCTCATGGAATGGCGCGGTCCTGAGAAGCTCGACTTTGGTAAGATGCAGCTGCTTAAAAATTCCTATGCCATGCTTGAAAGCATGAGACCTGAAGAGGATGCCGAGGGTGTAGGAACGTGTGGTGCTGGACCAGCTTGTATCCTGGCAGCGCATGCTTCAAAGTGCTGTCGCTCGCTCGCCCTGGCCATGTTTTGTGATGTCTTGTGTGAAGGTAGGTTTTCGTTTGTCACACACGGGGTTGATACAGGGGTGTGCACGAAACCTACTGTGTCTTCTTGGGCCATTGTCCCCGGTGGACATTGCAAGCCCTTATTCTTTTTTTCGGGTCAACGAGTACAATAACGGATCACAAACTGAGGTCTGAATTGTCACATCTTTTGGTGTCTCCAGCTTATTGGCGGGAGACAAGCTCCATTATCGCATCGGAAGTTGCCTCTGAAGGTTGCTCAAAAAGCTGCCCGTGTTTTGCTCAAGCAGCATCCGCATTTTGTTGAGCAATCTCTTCATCCTCTTCATTGGTGGGGACAGCATATTACGCCTGGACATTTGTATTTGTTTCTTCGGTGAAGCGCCGCTCGTCGCGCAGAACGCGTATGAACCCGTTCATGTGCACTGCAAAGTTTGGAGCACATTGAGCACTAATGTCTTCAAAAATACTGATTTAGGAATCTATGGCCAGGAATCTTTGGATTATATAACTCCCGCAATTCTCCTTTTGACATTTGTTGGTTCCGTGACATGGTCCTTTCCAGGGCCACTATAGAGTGTTCTTTTCATAACAATGATGAGGATAATGCAAATAAGGGTAGAAACAACGGAGACGAGGATGAAGGGTGCGGATAGGATATGAAATTGCAAGCAACAAATCAAAGGCACCAAAGGTATGAGCATGATTGATTACAGGGGATCAACATAATAGTGATGCCTAAGTCACTTCTTTGGCCGTTTCCTCTTGTATCACCATCTCATTGCCCACATTTTCTCCCTGCATTTTCTACGATCACCGCATTCAACGCCAGATATAGCTAGCCTGTCCTCACAGTTCGAGTGCGATTGGTGCTTGTGTTCACCTGGCAGGCAAGAAGTGACCCAGCAGAATGACAAGCCCAGCATCCCCCAGCCTGGGTGAAGATCGCATTCGGGTCCTGGAGCAGCTGGGGGTGCCGTAGCAGATTGGCTTCTCATGCCATGGACGACTGGAAATCATCATGTGAAGCATATGGTGGTTTCTCAAAATAGGGTAACCCCCAAGTCATCCCATATCAACCATTGCAGATTGTTTTTTCATATGCCAAGCATAATAAGCATAGCTTTGCAACAGGGTTTTTTATGGCTTGAGAAACCCCCATATGTTCATACAGTATCTGACTGCTACTGTTTTCAGCCAGCACCTGCAGAAGCTTGTCCATTCCGAGGAGAACGTATTCTCTGCCGCGGATGTAGAAGACGATCTGCGAGATCAGAACTGTGCTCGTCAGGGCACAGGAGATCCATAAGCAAACATGGACATATGCGGTGGTTTCTCAAAATAGGGGTACCCCCAAATCATCCATTCTTGACCATTTAAAGTAGTAAACCAACCATTCTGGGGGTCCAAAATTTTGAGAAATCGCCACATTTATGTAAAGTAGTTGCTGTGCATATGCACGTGTCTTTGCCCATAATGGTGCTTGAGTATTGGGTGCACCAAACGAGCTAGATATCCTTGCGAAAGTGCTTGAAACTTGGAGGTATGCTGCCACAAACGTTGGACTACCAGGCCGTAAGTACTGACAACTCCAGGTATGGTATAGTATTGTCTGCATGGTATTATGTGTTCGTGAGCACATCACAATTCAATTCAATACCATATAACGTACCATATCCTGGTACATCATATTATATTATTAATTATACTAGAATATATTAGAATATGTTCTCTACATTCTCTACTAGTATACAAGATCACAAATCATATTTCATTCTTTTGTAGCATGTTGTGGTATCTTCGGGGATATTGATGTGCGTGTGTGGCATCCGTCTACTCTGTGCCTGCCCAGGTGGTGGCGCGCTCTGCGCATAATTTGTCAGCTCAGTTTGGTTCTCCTGGGCAAACTTCTCCCACTGCGCCGGTGCTTAGCTTTCCAATTCAGCATCTTTAAAGATCTCCAAGGTGGTTAAAATATGTTGAAATGGCCCTTTAAGGACTTGCAAATATTTCCACCACCACCCCCAATTCCAGTGAGTTGGCTTTGCTGCTCCTATGCGTCCGAACCATGCAACAACAATGATTTGTGCAGTGCGTGTATGAGTATTTGCGTAACAAGTCGACGTCGCATTTGTTGACACCAATCGTTGCACGTGCGCTGGATCAAGAATCATTCAAAATTGGTCGTCCAAAACAACAAGAATCAGTCCTGATCAAAGGGAAACCAATTTGAGTTCTCCTGCACAGTTCGTCTGCTGGCGCTCTCCCATCCCAGTGAGTACAAATGGCTGTGGGTCCAAACCCCATACCCCTGGCTCCCTCATCATTAACCATGGTGTTCCCCATGAACTTGTTGGTTTTTATCCTCCATTAGTTGGTTGGTATTGACCCATAGCCATTTGTTCTTGACGAAATCTGCTGCACTGTCACCGAGGACACAGTGGCGCGGGGCGATCTCGCCTCGTAGCAGAAATGAAAACGTGGTGGAAGATTGGGCGGTGCTCCGTCAATCGCATAGGGAGGCTTGATCCTGTGAAAGCGAACAGAATGGTTCTTCAGCGATCTAGAATGTAAAAACAAAAACATGATAAAACATGTAAAACATCTTCCAAACAGTGTAAAAACGTCTTTCTGTTCTCCTCACCCACCGCAATTTCCCGGTGCTTCTGTTCTTTTGCTCAGCAACGCCATGGTTCACCTGGCGCACTCGGCGACATGAGATGAGTCATGATGGGTCAAGGATGGCATGGTTATGATGATTGACTGGTGGCAAAATCACATGCGCAAATACACTTTTGTGGACAAATGATGAGACAAATGTGTGATTTCTTGCAGCTCAAATTGTTTTGCTTCAAGACCTTGCTGCTTACATCTGCGCTTAAGAACTAAACATGTGGCATCAAGTGGCTACCTGCCATTTGGATGCTGTCAGATCCTGGTGATTGGCTATGTCTCAACCAGCCTGGCTGAAATTCTTCACCTCCCGGATACCAAGGCTCACCTTCGGTCATCATTCCCACGGGGTGGGAGTAAGTTATCATCATCAGAGGTAAGCTGAACAGAACACAGTAAGTCAAAATACAAATAGTAAGCCCTGGTTGTGATGACTGACGGTGATCACATGACTAGTGGGGACTGTACCACGGCTGGGTTCCCCACGGAGTCAGGCCGAGGCGTCTGATTGAAGCTGTGATTCAAAATTTGCTGCTCGTTGGGATTGAAACTTTGCCAAGACCTCAGAATGACATGGAACAACCACAGGGACGAGCCATCTTCAGCTACACCACGCTGCACCATCCTACACCACAAATTACAGTACGATGCCAACAAAAATACAGTAATTAGTAAATATTAGTAATTAGGTGCTGCGTCTTCAGATGTGCTGCCATTTCGCAACTCCGCCCAAAGCTGTCACCAAGGTGTCTGTTCCAAATATCTTCTTTGCCCATAGGTTTCAGGAACCAGTTGGAGGTTTCTCAAAATAAAGCATTTGGGGGGTCCAGGGGGGTCCCCAAACTGGCTTGAGAAACTCTCTAGGCTGAAGAGCTCCAGGGCCCCTACCGATCATTCCAGAACTGGAAGTCCTTCATTGGCGACTTCCACTTCCCCACGGCTGCCCGGCTTGAGCTACATGGCGGCGATGCAACTGCAGCGATTCGTTCCGTTGATTTGCTGCGGCAGCAACTAGTAATATATCGGCTAATCATGGCTAAAAAATGCTAAAAGTGGTTTTTCATGGTTAATACTGGTGCATAATTGTTAATCATGGCTTATAGCGGTTTATAGTGGTTTAACAATGATTGAAGATGGTTGAACATGACAATTATCCAGCGAAACTCAGTGTCACTTCAGTGACCAGCCATCTGAGAACAAAATATTTTCTTCAACAGGTCATTTCTGCCTGGCACCGTTTCATTCCAAGGGCAAAGGATGGGGGCCCTTGCCTCGACACGGGACAATTTCAGCAGCGTGCTCACCTGGCAACCAGGAAAATCACCGGAAAATCAGTTGATTTGTGCAGAGCGTCATTTTTTGAGGGCACTCGTTTACGAACATACCCATCAGCCAACCTGACAACGGACCTACCCACCTACCTAGCTACCTGCCTGCCTACCTACCTGCCTGCCAAGACCTACCCAGCTACCTACCCGCCGAATACTGGCTACGTATTCACTCTACCTACTGTAGGCTTTTCGGTAGCAGCAATATCAGTTCGTGATGGAGAAAACATGCTTGCCAACCTTCAAAGCTGCACGATTCACCCTGATTGGTCCAAACAAATGGAGCAGCAGTCGTTTCCTTTCAGACCATTGGGGGTTGCTTTCATGGCCAGGGACATATACATGGAGGCCAGAGGATCATTGCTTGCCTCAACATCGTAAGGTCGACCCTTGCAGAAACGAGTTCCTGCTCTTTTCCATGGCTGCGTTGCACGAACAATCTTATGCTGAACAAGTTGCATGATATTTGCACAATATTTTTGCTGCATATATGTACTGCATGCGTGGGCCCTGGGTCAAAAACCCAACCCATGTTACAACCAGAACTTGACACCAAGTTCTGCTCAGCTGGCTCTAACTTCACAGGTCACCAGTGCATTGCTCCTGTAATAATGTGATACTCATTCCACAGTTGTGCCTTGATGTGATGCTGCGTCCCTTCTCCACAATCAACCAGGATGATGCCTCCTGACGTTCAAGCTGATTCCAGCACAGCTCCAACACCCTAGCGGCACTGGTGGCACTAGTGGCCACAGTGCATTTGCTTCAAGAGAGCACATGACTTCAAAAAGACCAGAAGTCTCCTGTGTTCAGAACCACAGCAAGACTGGACCTGTGCAAACAGTAGACCAGGCTTGTGAGGAAACTTGACCCCAAATTCTCACAGTTCCGTCTCACACAGGCTTTGAGTTCCTTTGAGAACTAGGAGCCAGAAAAAGGAACTTGATTGTGCACAGCGAAACGTGTACGGCACTAACTTGAGGTCTGCACATGTTTCGCTGTCCTGGCTTGAGCGATGGAAATGATTTGGCGGGAAGAAAAAAGAATGAACTAGCGACGGTTTGCAAGCTGTATTGAGGTATCTTTACCCGCTCTCCAACCAGGCACGCAAACAAGCCTTTACCAGCAAAACTTCTGAATGATGATGCTCATGATGAATGATGAATGATCTGATTGAATTCTATCTGACCCCATGATGATGATGCCGTGATGCCCATGATGAATGATGAGCTGATCTGATCTGACCCAATCTGATTGTATTCGACTCATTCGACGTCTTTGCAAAGGTGCCCCGCCTGGCACCGGGACTGCTGAGCCCGTGCCCAAGAAAACCACCCGCTCCATGCGCGCCATCTTAGACCGCTTGTGCCCGTGGCCAGCTGCTGACCCTGGCGGATGCTGATGCAGTTCATGGCTGATGATGTGGAAGGTTTCGGGGGATCGGCATCAATAGATATCAATAGATATCAATGGTCCATACTAGATCCATATGTAGATAGTGGATGATAGTGGTAGATCAGATTGGATCATGATACTGGTTGGTAATGGATGATAATGGTGCGCAATGGATCATATAAGTAGTGGGTGGTAGTTGTCATGAAACATTCTGAAAAATGACATTCGACTATTCGCACCAGGCCATACGGATCCTGCGATGTGGTCGACAAGTCATGATGATGAACGTGTTCATTGCATTGCAAACTATCTGCAGCAACAATGCCTCTACAACAACGGTCTCATGTAGGTAGTCCGCTACAAATTGTTGGTTCCAACTGCGCTGTAACATGATACAGCCCGCAAGATTCGCCTCTTCTGCCTATAGTCTTGAGATGATATGATGATGAGGATGTTGATCGCGACTATGAGGATGATGATAACGGCGACAACGTGGAGTGTGATGACTTTGATGACCACCACGACGATGACGACGACGATGATGATGTGACTCTACCATCAGCAACGCTCTTGAATCTGCGCTAGCCTAAGGAAGAAATGGTGACATTCCCAAAAGATCCCAAAAGGAAGCCAGTTACATGTTCAGTGTCCATCACATTCGGACCAGCCTGCAGCTACAAGTAGCGTCGCGGCCTCATGTTCGGCTGCAGAATCGCTTGGTGACATGGTGCTGGTGCCGTGAGGGCATAATAATGATTCATCATGCATGGTCTATGGTAAAAATGGTGAATGATGGTTAATGGATGCGGCTGATGGTTGGTTCTCAGTGGCAAATGATGGATGCAAGTGGGTTCTGGATATGTAACAAGTTACATAAATCCTTTGCACCTAGATTACAATTGGCACTTGATAGATCTTGATAGCATATCAAAGAGCATGATGCCGTTGGGCCCGATTGTGCCATGTTACCTGACTTGATCAAGTGCTTGTCATGTCCAACCAAAGCCTTTTGCTCTTTCGTTTAATGTACTACATGGGTGGATGGTACCAGAAGAATTTGAAACGAAAAAAACACATATCATGTGCCGGGCTGTCTACCAATGGCTGCAACCCCAACTCTCAACCAAGAATGGGAGTTCTGGTGAAAAAACCAGCGCTGAAACCAGAGCTGAAAGTCATCAGAAACCCATGACTTCGCAGCTACAAAAATGGCGTATTCATACGAACTGAGATGCAAACTGCCGACCGCTCCAGGCAACGGTTTGAAGGCAGCCAGTGACGCTGCGGACCTAGGTCCGCACCAATTCGGCGATCCCAATGGGTGAAGCCACTGAAAACCACCAGACCCACAATGATCAACTTGCATGTGCTCTTAGACAAACCACCAGGAACTGAATTGACCAACCAGCAACCAACCAGTAACCAAACAGTAACCAACCAGTACCCAACCAGTAACCAACCAGTAACACAGAAATAAATCGATCTCTTGATCCACCTGATTCCACGGGCTCGTCTCAGCTCCCCGCAATGGCGCCTCACCCGCAAGGTGCCCGACTTCTCGGCTTGGCACGGCCGGAGTCGATCAGAGCAGCTGCCCAGCAGGCCCAGGGCAAAGGCCATGGCACATCCCGTCAGCGGTGATGAGTCGGTTCTTCACAACGTGAGCATGAAAACAACAGCGATGGATGTGCAATTCATGTATATCTTAAAGTTGATAATATCGTTTTTACATATCATTTTACCTAGAACGTGGAAGAAAGATCATTTTACTTGAGTAGAACATGGAAGAACAATCATCTTATATATCCTTAATTCTTGTATACATTGTTTAAATGTTTACTTCAGTAGAACTCCTTTTTGAGTGGATACCAAAAGTGTGTCAGTGGATCTTGAACTGGTATCTAATCCCTTTACTAATTGCGACACTAATGAAGGTGGTCTTTGCTAGGACAAACATAGATACGTCATCTCAATTTCGCAAGGTCAACCAGAGGATTGTTGTTTCCCGCGCCAATATCACCACAGGTTTGGGCCCAGGGTTGCCCCTGCAGTATCGAGCGAATCGAATAACTCAGTTGGAGCCTGGGCAGTGCTATTGCAGTGCAGTTTGTTATGAGCAATATAGGCAGTTTCTCAAAAAAAAAGTACCCCAAAAAATGGTTGATTCAGTAACACTATGTAATACTAGTGACTAGTAAAGGATGGTTTGAGGGTACCCCCCATTTTGAAAAACCACATGAAGCCACCATATCTGGAGGGGTCGTCCTCAATGGGTCGGGCACACTTCTCGCACAATTCTCAGGAGCTTCTTCCGCTGCTTGTCACCTCACAAATGCCACGCAAGAAATTGGAACCTTGCAATTTGGTAAAACAAGGGTTGCTAAGTTCCACTTCTCAATTGGTATGCATTGACATGTGCAAAAATTGTCAACCGACAACATGTGCTCACTCACCTTCCTTCATGTCACAACGTCAATCCAGTCTTTGGGTGTAGTTGGTTTTTAATCGCAAACATCATGCCATCGAAGGTGCCAACGTTCCCACCATGCAATACCTTAAATCTCCCTGAGCCCCAGGACTGAATTGTGCAGCAAATCCTTCCAGCTTGGACTCACCAAGCCTCCAAATCAATGTCAGCGCCACAAAGCTGGTTTTCTGTCAATAGGGTGTCCACCTTGTGACCAAACCCAGTGGTTTTCTTTTGTTTTGCTTCTTGTCCCGCTGCCACACACATATGAATGATCTGTTCAGCTACAATCATGTCAGTAGGGTCAAAGAGCTTCAACTGTACCTGAAATTTATTGGGAAACTCCATCGAATTTAGATGAATGTAGCAAGTGATCTTGTACTCATCTCTTTCCAAGCTATTCTAGGCTGGACTGTCAAGGTCAGTTTTCATTGAAGAGTCGTGAGGTCAAGGTGATGAGAGCACCCTGCCTTTTGATGTCTTTTCGCGGCTGTTCTGGTTGAACGTTTGAATCCACTCTGAAACAGGTATTGCATGGTATTATTGCAATCAACAATATTCAACAACAACTTACATCAGTGAGTTTGCAGCGCGCTTTGTCACGGTTGTCCAAACGAAACATCTCATGATGAAATCGAAATACTGCCTCTGCAGCTCCAACATTTCACCCACACACCATCCTGCACCACACCTTAAAGCAAAAAGGCCAATGCCCTTCGAAGTTTCCTGAACGCGGAAATGCAATGGGGATGGGTCTGACTGCCACTCGCATTGACCACTTTCATTGCATCACTTTACTGAAGAAGCTGAAAGTTGGGATGACAGAAGTACTGATGCAGCTTGACTCGACCCAGTTGAAAATGCATGGTCTATGAACTCATACGAACTCTATAGTGTCTGCACTTACCGGATACGAGTATGTGTTGCATGTAGGATGTAGAGAAGTGCGCTCGCGAAGGCTGGTGTCACAACAATTGCTGTGCATGACTATCCCTGAAATGCAGAACTCGACCACTGCACTGGTGGAAGTCTCACCTCGTCGACCATGTCAGTTTTGTACACATCCACGAGAACCCCGAATAGCTTTGGGACGTTTTGACCTCCCGGGAGGTCTGTGGATGAGGTGACAGCTGGCGAGAGCTGGTCGAACATTCGGTCCCCAACACGGGTCACAGTGCTGAAACCATCTCAGCCTCCTTCGCCAACTACTTCTGGCTTCTCCTGGCCAGCGAAAATTTCTAGTGTGGCTAACCATGAACATATTGTTGCACTGAAAACCAAGACATGTGGAGACTTCTTCTGCAATAGCACCCTCTGGAATTTGTCTAAGGGAAAAAAAACAAGGAAAAGCAGCACCGAGCAGCTCAGGTCCTGCT
>VSDK01021075.1:594518-623247 GCA_009767595.1 Symbiodinium kawagutii
GATGATGATGATGATGATGATGATGATGATGATGATGATGATGATGATGATGATGATGATGATGATGGTGATGATGATGATGATGATGGTGATGATGATGATGACGACGATGATGACGACGACGACGACGATGATGATGATGATGATGAGGAGGAGGAGGAGGATGATGATGGTGCTGGTGGTGGTGGTGGTGGTGGTGGTGCTGGTGGTGGTGGTGGTGGTGGTGGTGCTGGTGGTGGTGGTGGTGGTGGCGGTGGTGGTGGTGGTGATGGTGGTGGTGGTGATGGTGGTGGTGGTGGTCACATCATGCATTTCACTCAAGTGCAGCTCCACATACAGCTCCTCGCGTTCTACGGACTCACCAAAATGCTGAAAGGCCTTCGGACTTCACAGGCTCAACTGTGCACGGCAACTCTACTGGTGTGACCTTCTGATAGCAAGCACTCTATCAGTAACTCCCCGTGTTCAGGATAATAGAAAGGTAAAACCAAAAAAATTGACAGACTGGCAGGGGGGCCAGGACAGCTTAACCAACTTCCATCTGGTTTGGCAGCAGTTTGAAAATGCTCCAGTGACGTTTAATGAACCCTGACACAAAACGTGGAAAGAACTGCAAGGGATGCCCAAGTGATCACCGGTCCCTGAAAAATGATCCCGTTCTCGGACATGTGGAGCCTCCATGCATCGGAGGCTCACCCGTTTGCAGGAGTCGTCAAGGCCTGACATCAGAGATTTGCCTGTCCTCCCTCGCAAGAGAAAACAAGAGCATGTCCAAGGACGACGATGACGGTGACAACAACCCTTGAAGCGGGTTGGGGTCTGTTTTTTTTGTTTTCTTCCTTGGGTTGGGCTTCGATTTTTCGTCCACCTACCTGTAATGCTACTGCTGTAACTTCTACGCCTGCTGCTTCTGCTGCTAGTCCTGCCATTCCTACTGCTACTCCTCCTGCAGTCAGGGCCGCCAGGTCGTCAAACTTGCAAAGCTCTGGCACCCTGGCACCATCTCACCAGCCAAGCTGTGCCTTTGACGAACTCCGGAAGCAACTGAGAGGTCCAAGCCTACCAAGAACTCACAAGATCTCACCAGCACAGTCGAGGAATGCCAAGGACATCATGTTGACATCAAGAACTTCTACAAAGGCAGCTGATCATAGTTGATCTTTGTGCATGGATCCGTTGACTTGGCAGATTGCCTTATCATGGAGACTTTCAATCTCCTACTCAAAGGATCTCAAAGGGAGGTGCTGAAAGAGCAATCCTAAAAGGCTTGTAGATTTGCACGGCATTGCCCGCCTTAGACTGGGAGGGCCAGTTTCCTAGACACTTGATAGGAATCACATGGAAGCATCTCAAAAGTCGTAAAGGTCAGAGAGACCCTACGTAGGGAGCGCATGAGTGCTGTGGGTTCTGCAGGTGGGTGAGGATTGATGTAATCTGAAGGATGATGAGGATGAGGATGAGGAGGAGGATGGTGGTGATGATGATGACGACGACATTGTTCAATTACAGCGCATGACTGAAGGCCAGCCACAGGGATGTATACACCAGCGTGAACTTAGAGGAACCTAGAGTGACTCGAGTCAATGACCTTTCGAGATCGCAAAGAATGGACCTCTATGACCTTCAGCTGCCCACATTTTCGTGATGGGGAGACGCCCCTTTGTGCTGGGAATTGGCATGAAATAGAGAACAAATGAGTCATAGTTTGCCAGTGGTTTGACCACCTAGAGTCAACGTGCCTCCGCCTTGTGTTCAACATCGGCTCAAGTTGGGCCAAAAGCCGGCTTACGCTCGTCCGAAACATGGGTGCCGCGCTTACTGGAGACAGCTGCAAGTTCAAAGCAGGAGTGACGTACGGCGACAGCGACGACAACAATGATTTCTTCAGGTGGACGAAAGCTATCGAAACGGAACAAGCACGAGCAGTTGGAAGCCCAGAAAGCAACGAAGTACATCCGCAGTGCATACTTGGTGCATACTTGGCGCTTCGTACGCCCGTTGAGCTACTCGACCCCAGAAGAGTTCACTAGGAGCCCGGGAAGCCCATCTAAGCACTGAAGCTTCACATCGAGCAACCGGATCCGGATCCATCCTTCCCTGTTCCTTGAAGAAACTCGGATCCCAAGTAGCAACCTCTAGCTTTTGTGACAACAAATCACAACATAAACACATGTAGATTAATATAAAGGAGGTTTTCTGGATAATTTATGTCTCAAAGCGGGGACCCCAACAAGATCCAACAAGATGCCATTTAGAAAATGGTTGGGGAATTTGTGATGGCTGTGCAAACAGCCCTCTGATCCCTGCCTCTGAGCCCAGCACATCTGCATGATCCTGGAGATGGGGCTAGCCATTTGTTGACATGTTGAACACAGTGCAGATAGCCATTCAGGTTGTGAGCCATCCCTTGGATGATGCTGGTGAGAGAGAGTTTATCGTAATTCACCAGCTATCCGTTTCCTAACTGACCTGTAGCTTGTTTGAACAAGCCAACCAAGTTGCGAACCAAAGTGTAGAGCTCAGCATCAACTCTTTTCTGTTGTCACCCCCAAGGCCTCTGAAAACTGCGCTATGCCGCCCCAGGCCGCATAGCGCACCCGCCTGGCCAAGTTTTGTGAAACGAAGTGGAAAGATGTGATGAAACCAGGATTCCAATTGGCATCGATTGGCCAAGTTTCGGCAAAATATCATCAAGATTGGCGCTTGACAAGATCTGATCCTGCCCATCTTTTTCCAAAGAAACGTCGTGGAACTGAACCTCCACCGCAGCTTCAAACGCCAGGCCATTAACAGCTGGCAAAGCAGTGGTGCCCTGAGGTCTATAACGATTCAGGAACGCAAGCATTGCAGGGTTGCTTTGCTAAACAATTCCTTTGAAACTTCTGTACATCTCCGATTGAAAGTGCATTTCAAATTGCATCAGCTCTTTCGCTAAATCTTATAATTCATCAGCGATCGTCTTTTCGCATCTTATCGCATGAGAAAGTCTGATAGACCCTTCAATGGTCCGTCATCTTTTGGCTCTGGGGTGGCTTCCGTTTTTTCAGGCTCTGTCTCCGGCTCCTGCTATTCACGCCAACGTAAAGACATGAAAAACAACCAGTTGTCACCTAAGAAAGAAAGGAGCCAACGCGCAAAGAAAGCGGATGTATAGGGGTTGGCCCTACAGGAGAAATTAATGAATGCTCAGCATGCCAGCCTGCCAAACGAACACAACTTGGTGAAGTGATTGAACTGATAAACGCACAAAAAAATACGACACTTACTGTACCACTGCAACAAATTATGAGGATGTCACAACTGGTCGTCTGACCCAGCCAACAGCAAACTGGACTCTGTTGCAGCATGTCCCCTCAGAAATAATGAGTGCTCATGACAAAGGATTTGCGCAACAAGGATATTCAGAATACTGTTGAAACCAGTTGAAACAGGTTTCAAAGTGGAGATAAGGATGAGGCTAAAGAGGATGAATCAAGTCTGGTCTTCACGAGGACAATGACAGTGATGCACTCGGGCACATATATACTATACCGACTGTACCTGATGAATGTGATTCAAGGTGCAAGTGAACCCAATTAGGTACCGCATCAAGCTCTCGACCTTCCGAATGTGAAACGAGTTAAGAAAAGGGGAAGCAGCTCCTCTGATTCCTCTGATTCCTCTGCCTCAGCTTCAGGGGCTGCTTGCGTCTTGGAGCTCTTCTCCTTTTCATTTTTGAATCTCAGCATGACACGCTGCCTCTTGCCCTTTGCCTTGGGCTGCTCTGGCAACAGTTGCAGCTTGATTTGATCGTTTGGAGCACCGCTCTCCTCAAATGCATCGGAATAAAACCCCCTGGGGACATAGCCTTCCGCTTCGGTCCCATCAGGTGCTTTCACGCTCACCATGGCATGCGTGGGAAACATCCTCAAGACTCGAGCATCCAAATCTATATCCATAGGGAGACTGCGGAAGGGCTCCACAACCTCTGCAACTGACGGAGGTAGTTTCTCTGAGAACGTTGGGCGATACAGGTCACCTGATCGTTTTGTGACATAGATTCGATCGCCTTCGACTTTCAGAACTCTGCAAGTCACTTCCTTTCCCACCTTCAAGCGGACGAAGGCTTTGCCAGGAAAGGTGTCTGAAGCCTCCTGCCAATCGAGGTAAGCTGGCCGATCAAAGCCCACATCAAAGAAGGCGGCGGGCTTGTCACTTGCTCGCAAGATGCTGTCCACTGTGCCACTCAGCTCTGTTCCAGGCTCTAAGTCTTCAGGGCGGCGCGATGGAGGATCCTTCATGCTCACAAGGATGCGGTCCTTTTGCAAATACTTCTTTCGGACTTCAATCTTGCTGCCAACCGCCAGCTCCTGCACCATCTCCCAAGCACGTACGGCTTAGGCACCCAAAGCTTATCCCCATGAATTCCGCGCCCGCATCTTTTTTATGGAAGCTAAATTTGACAGAAGGTTGACACTGTGTTTCTTATCTTTGCATCCACACTGATCGCGGCATAAAAGGTGTCACCAATGGTGTTAAAGTTTTGTGTATAGCTTTGAAATGTCAAGATTCAAAGATTCTAGTGTCCCCCCCGGGTTCTGCCGGCCAAGTTCGGGGGCTTTAGGTTATTCCAAAGGTGCACGAGCTCACTGGTCTAGAGCTCGAGAGTGCTCCAAAGTAGGATTATGGCTATGGATGGCTATGGAGGATTCGGTTCGCCAAGCTTCCAAAGTGCAACAGACCAGAAATTGACAGTTCCAAGATTCTACTGTTCTGAGACGACTTTGCATCGCGACGTGTCCGGCCCAGGGTTCCAGTATTCGAGAATTTCAGAGCGTTCAGGGTTCTAAGGTTCCAAAGTTTCACAAGCTTGCAAGGTTTTGCGGTTCCACAATGCTTAAGTTCCAGGGTTCCGTTCCAGCTCCCAGCAACCAGCCATGCAACACTGCCAAACCCTGAGGATCCAAACAGCTGCTCTTGGAGGGGAAAAAGGTAATACGATATCTATAAACACTAATCAATATTACTTTGATGACTATATCTTTGATGTTTATATCTTTACTAGTTATTAAACACTAAACACTATATCTTTGATGACTACATAGTTACTAATAATACTAGTGCTAGTGACATCTACTGACTAGTTCAGCAGACACTTGTTTCACCTTTTTTTGTCTTCACTTCACTCAGTCTATTCCATCTCCTTCTCTGCACCCTCGGTGAACTGCTTGCGTGGCAGCTGTGCTAAGGTGACTTTCCCATCTGCTCCCGTCACTTTGACGGCCGCATCGTCGAAAGTGAAGCCAAGGACCTACCATGGCAGCGAACATCTGACAGTCTACCCTGTGCAGCTAAGGTCTTTAACTGGGATATCACTTAGACGCAGAAAACCACAATACCAAGTGACAACGCCCATCCTGGACCACGCCATCCCCAAAAAGGCGGTCAATTCTAGATACTTTTTGGGGGGGGGCATGTTTCATCAATCGCAGCAATCAAAATCCAAGTATATTCTGTCTTAAATCTACTCAAATTGTTGGTTCACAATGGTTGTTGATGGCTACTTGTATCTCAACGATGGTTCGCAATGGTTGAACAATCTATGCCGATATCTTAATCCATAGAAAATCCAATCTGATTGGAATACCAACTCAAATTCCAATTCCATTTAATGAAAATCCAATCTTAATTCCAATTCTATTGAAATTCAATAGAACTCCAATTCTATTTAATTTGAATTCCATTCTTCGGTTCACAGTTGTGGATGACTGTGGTCTTCCTGGATCTGGCCTCTGCTGGCATCTTGACAGTACGGTCCACATTTTCCACAGCGGAAAAGTCCACCTGAGGGAAAGGTCAGGGGCAAGAGAAATCCATTGAATTCCATTCATATCTGTTGGAATTAAATAAGGGAAAACAATCGAAAATTTCATCTAACGGAAATGGATCGAGGAAACGAAAAGACTCAAAAAACCTGTGATGCAATCTTAAAGATTGAAAGGCCCCGAGCACCGTTGCCACCATGTCCATCCACACCTTCACGTTCTCCTTTTCAGGTCGTTCCAAGCTACCCTCGCGCATTGTCACAACAGTGCCACGCTCCTTTGACAGCACGCGAACTTTCACATTTTGACCATTTTGTGGCACATTCACTGGGAAGGTGTCGCTTATCTCTGAAGCTGGGAGACGAACCTTCAGGGAGCTGTGGAACAGAGGCAAAAATTTGTAAAAATAGACCAAGTTCATCCAAGGTCAAAGAAAGTCAAACTTTCATTCAACCAAGACGTTTATCGTCTCGCGACTTCAGAGCGACCAACGAAGGGCAAGGTTGCGGGCCTGGCCTCGGTTCCCTTCCAATCTAAGCGCAGAGAATTTCGTAACCTTCGGACGACCTTCATCTTCAGCTCTTGACCGACCTGCAAATCTGCCTTCTCACTCTTGTCAGCGGCAGCTTGGCCTGGCCAGGTGCAGGGTGATGGCAATTGACTTTGGTCGTTGTTGGATGGATTGGACTGCTGACACCCCGCGCCAAGCCTCCACTTGACCTTGGCACAAAGGTGTCGGTCCAGAGACAAGTGAAAGGGAAGTGCACATCGCATACAGAGAGGTATAACCTATGTGTGTACGATATGATAACTTAACTTATCTAGTGAAATTGCTGTCTGGTCCAAAACAATGTTGCTGTAACGTATGCAGCTGGTGTGACAAACATTGACAAACCAACCAACCACTCGATGGCCTCCCCATGAAGCTCTTGGACACACTCCTTACACCTACACTGACACCAACTCAATCCTGTTGAAGCCTACCATGATGCCATGATTGATGCGCTCATGAATAACATGGAAGAGATCGAAAAGCATTGAAAAAACACAGAAGATTAAGGCTACGGCTTGGCTGGCTTGGCTGGCTTGGGGGTGGCTGCTGCTTCTTCTGCAAGTTTCTCAAAGTCCAATGATTCCAATATCGCAGCTGCTGCCTTCCTGCCGTGGTTTCTCAGGATTTTGAAAGGACTTACTGTAGTTGCAGACAAATATCGACAACATCCATCAACTGGAATGGGAGCAAAGCTAGAGTTGAAAAATCTAAATCCACCAGCATGGTCCTTCTGCATTCATCAGTGCTGGAAGCATCAAAGGTGATGCGTCCACCGCTCAAGGCTGATGAGAAATTGCTGAAGCATGGCAGCTCCAGAGAAGCCTGACCGTGCGTGCCGATCTGGACTGATCCATGTGATGGGATGCTGCAACTGACAAGCCCCCGCAAGCTTGCGCCGCGTTGCGCCTGATAAGTCCAAACAAGGTCACCCTTCTTGAGCTTTCTGCCTAGGACCTTTGAAACCTTCTCCTCCAGCTCCTTCACTGGGCTTTTCGATCCCTTTGCCTCAGGCAGATCGTGGTACGGAACCCATCCCTTTCCTGCATCTGCTTGGTGAACATGAAAGGAAATGCACCCCATACTGCGCCAAAACCCACAAACCTTGATTTTCATGTACGAAACAGGAACAGAACTGACAAGCTGTGGGGATATGCATCTACAATACCTTGAAGTTGTAGACTATATACCTTCATATACCCATGTTCTTTGTGTACAGCGGGCTATTTCAATCTATTTCACCTGACAATTAGCTTATACACATGTTGTCGTCCAAACCTTCGTTTTCCTGTAGCAGTCATCTACCCCTCTCCGCATTCCTCATGTGGGCAAGCAAAATCACGTTGCAAACTCCTATGGGGAGTCACCCAACTTACTGGTGGTAGCAATAATACGTGTGCACAATGAGATATAAAAATCCGCAGGGAATGTATTCTCCTATTAGATCCTATCCGTTGCGGGTATGCCCCACTGAGATTGATCGTTGCTGCCCTGTGCCTAATGACTGTTGCGATGTCGGTTCTTCATGGCTTCATCATGAATGCCTATGTCTTCACGCAGCTCCCCACCTCAGCTTGACAGCTCATCCCAGGCTGTCGATGTACCGCAGGCATCCCGCAGAAGACCTGCAGGTGAGGGATCAGTCGAACCGATTTGGCCAGTCATGGGTCAAAAACTACTGGACCCCCCACAATGGATGACGTTCAACGAGCAGATTTTTGGGTGATTTTGTTTTCAACTGCCCCGTGAGATCCTAAGCATCACTTGATCACATCTTGCCTACGACGATGCTATGGCCTCCCGAGGATCGCATCCACAAATTCTTACCTATTCAGGACCTATTCTCACATGTCTTCTTTTGTCAATTTCAACTCAATGGAGTACTAAAAACAAAATGAGGTCGACCGTTTAGTTGCTTGCAAGGGAAGTACGTTCATCTCTGCACAGTATTTCAATTTTTTCTCCTGCTCTGTTTGACAACTGCTGCAGCCAAGTCGAACTAGCCAGCAAATGTCTGGGATCAGAACCTAACACATCTGGGAATGCATGCAACATACTTCAATCTAAAAAGATCTAAAAAGATAAACCTAGACACTCAGCGCAAATTTACGTGCAAGCCATTTCTTCTTATTGTTGCTGTTCAGATAGGCCGGTGGCGCTCAGGAATCGACCCACCCAGCCTGGGTAAGTGGTTTGCATAGCAGAATGGCAAGGAAGAGGAGCCAAGGCCGACCCCTGGGCCACTGGGCTGTGATTTGAAGCCTGTTGACCTCGTGTAGACCACTTGCACCTGATCACCATCATTCGTTGCTGTATGGTGACTGGTTCCTGTAGTCCTCAAAAATCCTCAAAAATTGTGAAAAAGTAAATGTGAAGCCCATGTTCTGACCCTGCCACATGTCAGCTTCTCACAAACAAGGAAATTATTGGTTCCATTGCAATAAGGAAATGATTGGTTCTGTTGCCCAATTGACTTTCCAGGAAGCACTCTGCCCCACCTGGCATGGGGCTGCCGTGCTTTGAAAGAAGCCGCAATCATAGGTGTCGGCATGGCATCCAACAAGCGTTTAGCAGAGCAAAGAGGAACCCCGCATGAAAAGTGCACCTGGTCGCTACAACACTGCTTAGATTTCGAAGGAAGTTGCTGATATGTCAAGACTTGGCAAATGGTACTGCACCAAAAAGTGCTTTGCACAAACTGCGACACTCTCTGTCCTGCATTCTGCCGTTTACTTCCCATGCTTGATTGGCGTCCAGTGCACTCATGTTGCGGCACAAAGGATTCAGCATCTTCATATCTGCTTGATCCTCAATACTGCGGATTCCCAAGCCTCACAGGCTTCATTCAGCGGATTCACGATGACTTACAGCGCCCATGAACTCATTGCAGTCTCAACTTCAGCTGGAAGGACGCGTTGGAGGCCCCCAACTGCAGCTTGATGCCGTTGGTCATCTGTGACACCGTTGCCTGTTGGAAGCCAAGGTGCTATCCCAGCCGTGCAACTAGCCACGTTGTTATGACCCTCCCAACATCTCTTAACACAGAAGGTGAGTCTCGATCGAAGTGTGGGTATCTAGATGGCAGCACATAGCTGCTGCGAAATCGCTTGCCCTTCCAGCGCAGAATGCTGTTTTTGGAATACCTCATTCTCACCTAGCCATAGGGTTGTGAGAGGCATGAAAAGCACATTCTAGTCAGGCAACCTACCCTGGGTTGATATGCAAAATATTTGGTCAGGTAGACTCAACCTACCCTGCAGGGGTCGCAGCGTACCTCATCGTCCACATACTCGGCAATCATGCTCAGAGTGGAGATTCCAGCAATCACCTGGCGTCCCCGAAGCTGGTCCTCCCAAATTGTCAAGGATTTCGCCACGCTTCTAGAAGCTTCAAAGCATAAAGGTGGGTTTTCAGCTGCTCATCTATGCACATCTATGCCCATTTATGCTCATCTGTGCTCATCTATGTTCATCTTCTATTCACATCTGAGGTGTCAATCGTTTTCAATGATTCAAATCCTCTCTGAGCAAAAGTTTATCTGCCCAAGATTTGCGTTTGGGCCATGAACAGTGATTGATCGCCTGCTTCCACTCGCCGGTCTGGAAGAGCTTCGTAACGGCCTGCATCCCCCAGCATGATCCAGCCGTTGGAGATAGTGGTTATGGATGCTGTTTTTTTTCTCCAAACAATGCTGGGATGCTTATCCAATGGCGCCATTTCATGGTGATCTCAGCATTTTATATCCAAGAAATGGCAAATAAAAATGTTTCAGATTATGCAATGGATTGATTCCAAGCGGACACCTGGCCACCAGCACCTGCTTCAAGCCCTCCAGCAAGAAGGGGAAGGCTTCTACCTGCTGAGCACAAGAATAGGCAGGCCAACCAGCCCTGAGTGCTATCAGCCAATACATCGGGATGAATAGCCAAACCACGACATCACTCTCTGAGTAGCTCCTTGACATTCCTGGATCAACCTTGAGGATTCGTGTCAAGTTGTGCTGTGGCACACCCAGCAGACCTCCCCAACAACGAAATGACTCCCACCTTCGCAGCACATCTACTTATTCGATCAACCTGGTGAGTCAAGACGTGCTAACGTGGGAAAAAGCAACATGAGAAGAGCGGGGAATCTGAATCATCAGAAGTTGAAGACCCTAAAGCTGCCTTTTGATTAGACTTAATTAACAACCAAAATGATCTGAAACTAACAACGAATACTTGTTGAGAAAATAGATGTGCTGTTGAGAAAATCACGACAAATAGTAACTTCCGGACTCGTACTCCTTTCACGCGAAGCTAAGGAGACCACCGCCTCTTTGCCAATGTTGAAGAACCTCAAAATCGAACACCCGGCATGAAGGAACCAGTGGCCAAAGGAAAGAGGATTACTATACTTGGTATACATGGATCTGATCCCAATGTGCTCCATAGAATGACAGCATTTGAATTGCGACAGTTGCCAACACAAATTTGGAAAGGATCTATGTCAATATAGATGCCGGTGCCATTGTTTTCTTTAACGCAGGTCGTACTCCTTTCACGCTCTCAGATGCGATGCTGCACATCTCATCTCATCTCATAGATTCTCGTAGTGTCAGAACCGACTGTTATCAGCCAAACATGCAGTCGAATGTCACCTTCACCCACTCGGACCATGCTGAGGTACTATAATTGTGATGCTTTCCCAAATCCTCTTTCTGCTTCACGGTCAGACACTTCGAAAGGATCATTTCGTTGGTCCTGCTGCCTGCCATGTTACTCCAGCACCAGCATTGACGGCATTAACCATGCACTCACTTCCAGTGCTGCAGGAACATGGCAGGCAGAAGGACCAGCGCTGAAGGACCAAAGTTCTTATGAGTTGTTGCTTGAGCCAGTGTATGGCACAGGAACAGCGATGACAGTGGGTTTCACGTCTGGGGAAAAAGAACATCGCTGTGATTCTCAGCCCTTGGCTCCTCATCTTCGTCATCTTCATCATCCTGTGTCAAACTTTCAATGTACGTACAGCAACAGGATTGAGAGAAAAAAAAAATCTGATGCGCCATGTTAGTACAGAAGTGAAGCTCAACAAATTGTCCTAGTCCTATATTATACTCTATATCTGATCCACTTGGTAGGTTAGTCTCAAAACAAGACATCTCTATGATGCCATCATTGTGACATTAGCTTGGCTCAGCTGTGGCTACGCAAAGCTGTCGTGACCGTTTATGCCTCTTGCATCCAGCTGCCCAAGTCATCGTTGAGCTGCATCATGAAGTGCAAACAGAGATCAAGGGCCTGGCGTGCAGCTGGAGACGTGCTGCGCGCGACTGGAGACCCAAGGAGACAGATGTATGCAAGTTGCTACTGACTTTTTGCTGAGCACTTTTTGTTCACCTCCATTTCTATTGCGGTTCGACAAGAAAAAAGCAATTGTCAAAGAGGCTCCTCCACTGGCATCTCCCGGCCTGCTCAATGTAGCCTTGGACCTTTAGCATCATCTTGGGTTTGCTCTCCATGAAGGAAACGATCACCTGACTGGTCGAGAAGGGACATCACCATAGCAATGGCGGACCGACACCACTGGAACTGTGGAATCACGACCAGGGGGAGAATGCTGGGTTTTCTAGACTCCAAGTTGAAGACCGGAAAAGCACAACGATACCAAATTCCATCCAAATTTCCATCCATTTCCATCCATTTCCATCCATTCCATTCCATCCATTTCCATCCATTCCATTCCATCCATTTCCATCCCTTTCCATCCATTTCTCCTTGGATACCTTTCTTTCCATTTTGTTTGCTGCGGCTCCAACCTCGAACGCGTACTTCCTGGCAGAGAAACTTAGTTTGAAACCCGCTTCACTGCAGGCCCCAGACTCCGTTAAAAATTCTCTCCCAGTCTTAGAGCCTAGATGTACCATGCAAATAGAACATGTTTGCATGCATCTGCCAACGCACAAGAGCGCCAATCCAGTCCTATTTGCTGGCTATCATTGGGAAAGTCGGTTCTTCTTTGCCTATTGCTGATAAAACCCCCCAATCGTCGAATATCCACCAGTTATGATAATAAGCCAACCATTTTGAGGGTGCTCCCATTGTGGAAAAACACCATATGGTCTTAATATAGTTCACTTATCCCCCTATTGTGATTGCTCATTCCCTGCCTCGCTGCCTCATCCTGATGGGACCTGAGTTGAGGCAAGGGAGATGTGGAGAGCCATGGGAAAACCCCATGATAAACCACCCAAATTTGGACATCTTATATATACCAGCCGTTTCTTTCCATTTCTGGTAAAGTTAAAGGGTGGGCTACTGGTGGGCCACATGAAACTTGATGGCTCATGATGGGTAGTTGTCACTGATCCCGGCTAATGATTGTTGTAATGGAGCACTATATATACTATATAAGACAGTCTACTACTCAGCACAGGTTGCACATGGTTGGTCTAGAGGAGATTCAGTTCAGAGTATAACCTGATCAACTGACAGCAGAGAGGATACGCCGTGAGCTTAGCATACTGAGGTGCTGGCTTAGCAATTCCCAACAACACCGGCATCAAATGGGATGCTATCTCGGCCAACGGCATTTGCTCAAACGTACACGAATAAAGCCAAGAAGGAAAAGGCCTAGCCTGACTACGGTTTTGAGTAATCATTGACATGCATCATTTCACTCAGTGACATGGATCCCTTCAATTTCAATCTGGGAAGCTGTGCCTGCAAGCTCTAAGCATGGCAGACGAGATCTTGGGATCCCCAAACGTGCTGCTTGAAGAAATCTGCCGTCTCCGTGGTTGACTGCAAGGCTTGCAGGACGTTGTTCAGATCCCTCAGCTGCTTGGGTGTTCGTTCAACGTACGCATCTGCCATAAAGCTCCAACTGATTGGTGGTTTCAACCCGGTCATGAAAAATATTAGTCAACCAACAATGTAACAAACCATTTGTCAATACTGAGGCTACTGAGGAAAAAAAGAATGGTTGAACTCGCCAATCAGCCAATATCTGAGACTAATTAAATTGATGGGACAGAGTTTTGGCAAGCAGGAGACAGCAGATTGAAACTCTTCTGCCTCGTATCTTGCATGTCTTGGATCCCAAATATAAGCTGACCCCATTCGGATAATGTCTAAGAGGAAACCTATGTATCTGCTATGTGCTATATTCGATTTATATACATATAGTACGTATAAATATATTATATATATATACATACATCTGCAACATATTATGTGTACATGCATAATGTACACATAGACAATTACATGTTATCTGTATGAATTCTGCTGTGTCTGAGGTTTCCACTTGGCATCTGAATTTGATGCCAGCTGGGCCATTACGCTGGTGACCTTGGTAACAGCAGGAACCCGAGCCCGGATCTCACTGGGTGTCTCTGGATGTGCCTTGTCTTACAAAGCCATCCTTAACTGGTCCGAAGCGGATGGAGCATGGCCATGGGTCATAAAATGTTATAACGAAATATACCTACATGTAAAATGCCCAAATTTCGGTGAACATCCCAACAGAATCCAACCAAGACCCTTCTGATTTTGGGATGTTCAATCTAACCCACAACCAAAGGCCGGCCAAATATTTTCAGGCAAAAACCCTAGCTTCCTGCCAGTAGCTGAGATCTCTTGCTTCTGGAATCAGCGGTTGAAAGGGCTTCCTCCCCTGGGCAAGGGCTAGCGCCAAAAGAACAGCGTACACAGATCCCTTTCAAACACTAAGATGCCATAGACCAGCAAAATTGCCACGGGGTTCAAGAAAATCGCAGCCTGTAAGTGCGCCTACATGCTTGACATTGGCGCAAAGTACATTAAAGCATGATAAGCCGGACAAAGGAAACACAGGATCTCGCGAAATCTCAGGAACCTCCTTGCTGGAAATGTCATCCACGAGGGAGCACAGCAGTGCAGCAGCTTCAGCCTTCACCTTAGCCAAGCACTGACCTTTAGCGACTTCCACGTTGTTCCTCAGCTTCCGAAGCTCAGAGGTGGGCCGGCAGTGCGGAATCGGCCAAACAGCTCTGCATGACCTCCAAGTTGCTTCCAGGGCAAAAACGTGTTTTCAGGATTTACCTGCATTATCTTGAAGTTATCTTACATCATCTCATAGGTTTCTTGCTTGAGACACATTATCTATCCTTATCTTACATTTACTTACTGGACTCTAAAGCCAGTTGTGAGAAGTTGGAGATGCTACAGCATTCTACAGCCAACTTGATACGAACAAACTGACGTGTTTTGTCACCTTTTCACAAATGTCAATGTGGGCCGTGATCGGCAAAATGCTGTTGGGACCCAGCACCAATGCCTTTCCTGCAGAGAACTTTTGAGGTACCACAATGGGATGCCACATTGGTTGACACATCCATGTCATCCAGATTCTACCAGGCCTGAAACGTCTGTGAAGAATTCGCCAGCATCTGCCAAACAGAACAAGTCATCTCCTGCGTTCAAAGCTCACTCGGCAGATGCAGGTGGGTCTGTCCATCAGTGATCCATGGTTGGTTTCTCTGTGGGGAAACGTTGAAAATATTTGGTGTTTCCCACATTATTGTTGGTCCTTATCCCCCTATATTGGTTGGCTAATATTGACCCATACCTATCTTAAAATGCAAATGCCAAGCAGAGCATAGCATGGCTATGGACCGTTCTTGGTCACCAGTTCGCCTTGACGATCCACAAGCAGTCCGCTCGGAGGCTGCTGTCCTGAGCGGTGGATTAGAAGCTTCGCCTGGAAACCCTGGGTTTCCGAGAAGCGCGAACGGGACTCATTCATGGTCTGGTGGAGATCAAGTACCATGCGGGCGTCTTACCAAACCAATGCGGTTGAAGAACTCTTTTCAAGTACTGTGCAATATATCCAAGAGATAGTCAGGAACAATTGTGACAGACAGAACAGCAACACCACGTCGGTCGCGTCTTCCTATCCCTCATGATCTTCCCGGTCGTCCTTGCTGCCATCGCAAATGATTCGAAAAAGGCAGGGCATCAACTCGGGCCACTCCTCTCCAGCCGAGGTCGAGGCTGTAACTGGTTGTTGATGTCAACAACTGTCCAACAGACTATCGATTTCTACAGTACGCTGCTGTTATGTCAGTTGTCACTACTTGATAATCAAAATGTCTCCAGCAGGAACCTGAATGTCAACATTACTACTTTTTTCTGTCTAACACTTCTAGTTTGCACTAGAGTTGTTTATATACCTGTGTGATATTGTTCTTATTTTCAATTTCTATATCACTTTTACATCTTACATAGCTTCAAGATCCCTAATTTTCTATGATTTTCTGTGAGTTTGGTTGATCTGTTGCCGTCCACCCTTGGTCCGCCTTGAGGTTCGCAGGGCTCTGGCCTTCCTCGATCTCCACGATCTGATTGCCCAAGCTCTGTATGCAATCAGCCACCTGCAGATGGGCATGCCACATGAGGCTAGTTATTAAGCATCATTAGAGTAACCATGGTGATGTCCATTGTTATTCATTACATAACCATGGTGATGTAAATTGTTGCTATGGTCAATTACTATGGTTGGTGACTCGCCACCATTAACCATGACCTTGGTTATTATCAACCGGATCCTTTCACTACTTGCAAACACGTATGGCGTTGAAATATTGGGATCGTGTTAGGCCCTGCTCATCACTTCTTGGAGTTGAGGCTTGGCCGCCTTTCCTTCGGATTCTGATGCTTCCAAAGTTCCACACATGACTAGGTCTTGTGCACCGTGGGTAAAACGAAACTTGTCCTCTGGCATTGTCCCTGACAGATCAGTACTACGCCGCTATTTAGAAATCCCTGTCTTCCAACAAGCAGTGCAACCCCATGAACATTGTAGTCAATACATATTGTCTTCCCCATCTCACAATGGTTGTACCCCTATGTTTTGGAAACCAATTCTTACTGCTCTCTTGGCAACCCATAGGAACCAACCAACCGTTGCTGTTGCTCACATGGTCCCCACGATTCGCGTGACGCCCGCCTTTCTCCTCAGCTGCGGATTGGGCTCCGCCTGCTGTGATGTGTCCAACTGACCCAGCCTAGGTGTCCTTACCAGTTGGTGAACATCCAATGGTGAAGTGATGAACGGTGATGATAAATCATCCCAACTGATGATCGATCATGCCAACATATGGGTGTTTCTCAAAATAGGGGTACCCCCCAATCATCCCCTATTAATCATTTTCTTTGAATAGGCAAGCCATTTTTGGGGTCCCCTATGGCTTGAGAAACCAACATATCCCAAGTACCCTTGGATGATAGACCTGATTCCAGGTCTAGCTGTGACCATCCAACCGTTGGGAGCCGTTGATCTCAGGTCTCGACCCTGCCTCCAGGAGCTGAAGCAACTGCCCTCGCAGTTGCACCTGCGCCCCACGGCGCCAGGTGGGTGGTTGGGCTCATGACCCGTGACCACCAGTGACCATAGGGGGTTCACAACGTCATAATGGGAACCCAACTAGTCCTGGTATACCATGGTTGGTTTGTTGATGATTTGTGACATGAAAGATCTTGCTTAGTTGGTGGGGATTCATGATCAAAGAAAGCCACATACAAACAAAAGGACACACTCAACTACAACTGGCTGGTTGGATTCCCAGATTTTCAACAGTGACATGGGGCATGGTAAAGCCTTGCAGTGAGGAGGCCAAGCCATGTGTATCTATGGATACCTTCATCCATGGCTATTGGTTCACCGGTGAAACAGGCCTAGCTCAACCAGAGATCTGGCACCCAGGTTCCACATGGCTAGCAGCTTCGTTGAAGGCAACGTCCGAAAGCTTGTTGGGCATCAGCAGAAGCTCAGGAAGTCATGACATCTGATCGGTTGAAAATATTCATGGGCCTATGACCCTCACCAACCACACTAATGACCACTACTAACCGTTCTATACTAGTCATCACCAATCATCACCAACCATCACCAACCGTCACCAACCATCACCAACCACTAGTGACATCAACCGTTCAAGCTGACCTACCGGGCTCCACCGGCTGCGCACCGCTGCCCCGCTGCGCCTGGTGGTTTCCCAGCTTCTGCCAGGTGGACTCAGCTTCTTTCACCTGGCGAAACAGTGGCGGAGTAAGGGAGTAACATGCTGAGTGAACATTGGTTAGGTTCAACAATGCTTGATGGTGAAACTATGGTTAAACTATGGTGAACCTAAGCATAGTTAACATTGATCACATGAAATGGATGAAACGAACTGTGGTGAAACGATGGTGAAGTTAAGCATGGTTAAATTTAAGAATTCAACAGCTGTTGATGGGGTTTACGAATGTGGTTAACACGCTAATGGTGTGGTGAAACAATGCTCTTCACTTCACAATCAGCTTGACATCCCAAGATCTGTTAGAGAATGAACCAATGGGGCCCATGGGGTTCCTGATCTGTTGGAGAATGAACCCATGGGGCCGTGACATCCGGGACAACCTCAGAGCAACAGTGGCCTTGCCACAACACTGCCGCAGTAGAACCGCGCACTGCTCCCTGACCTGGAACCAAGCGAAGTGAGCGACGCGACCCAGCAATCGAAATGGCTACCAGCGTGGTGAAGGTTGAGATTGCTGGGTCATGATTAATGGTTAGTATTGATTGTTGACCATAATTGATTATATAATGGTTAATATGAATGATTAATTGCTAATAATCACTGGTTGCTATTAATGATTAATTGCTACTAATGGTTAGCATTGATTACTAACTCCCAGTTAGTACTACTATTGCTAATGATGATGGTCAGTATTGATAAATGATTACTAGTTGACTCCTTGGTCAGTACTTATGGGTAGAATTTAAACCATGGCTTATCAATGGTGATTAATCCTCCTTGATTGATGGACATGATTGGTACTGATTACTAATGATGTTAGCAATGATTAATGATTGTTATAGCAACCATCAAGTTAGCTCGTGATGATCAGTGAGAAATGTTTTTTTCAATGAAAACCTATCTTAGTAATGATAAAACGCTTCCCAACCGTAAGAAACAATGGCAGACTGTGGTGAACAATAACTGAAGATGATGAAAAATAGAAGAATGTTGGTGAAATGGTTGATGAGGAATATTTCAAGATTAAACAACGTTCCAAAAAAAGAATGGAAACGTCTGTAGAGGAGGACCACCGGTTAAAGCCATGCCGTCAGCTGCGGTGGAGTCGGATGGTGCTTGTCTCATTGCTCCAAATGTTTCAACAACCCTCATCTTGGTATCCAGGATTTGTCTCATGCTGATAGATGTGCCTACACATTCAATACTAACCATAAGTACTAACCATTAATTTGGAATCAATACTAACCATCAATAGCAATTAGTGAGCCATAGTATTATTCATACTAACCATTAATCGCCATGATTCATAACCATCAATAGCCGTGACCATTAATAGCAATGATTAATAACCCTTAATAGCCATGATTGATAACCGTTAATAGCCACTTACAAGCCATTCTGTGTAGAGAAAATCCATGGTGAGACTGTTTTCCCTCAGTAGGGACTCTCCGAGTCCACGGCTGGAAGCTCCAGGTCGGTCTGCAGCAGAACCTGCTGGCAGGTTCTAGCCGGGCTGATGATAAATCCTAAATGATGCTAGTGAGAAATGGTAGCAAATATCTCAATG
This sequence comes from Symbiodinium kawagutii, assembly GCA_009767595.1. NCBI lineage: Eukaryota > Dinophyceae > Suessiales > Symbiodiniaceae > Symbiodinium > Symbiodinium kawagutii. The sequence goes on from VSDK01021075.1 coordinate 613,484, forward strand.
ATAAAAGCTCATATTAGCTCAATAGTAGCAAAATAAAGCTCAATTAATGATACAATTGATAATTGACAATGGAACAGACGATTGCTCCTAAATACTAGCTAACAATGACCCTAGTGACGTGTAAAATCCCACAAGGACATCTAATACTGCTACTCCTCCCCGGCGCGAGTGCGTGTGCATAAATTGACGTACCAAAAAATAGTGGTTTTCGGACTTTGAAACGACCAGTTTGGAAGGGTTTCAGGGTATCTCCAAGGACAATCATGTTTTGAGGATTCTGTCTTAGGTCGATTCCATCAATACGCAGTGACTTCGACCGATGTTTGTTCTTCGGGTTTTTGATGCTCATGAAATCTTATGACTTGTGGCCTATCTTATGGCATGGTTATGGCATGGTTATGGCCCATTGATGGCCCATTCATGGCCCATTGATGGCTCGTTTATGTCTGTACTGAGCAGCTTGATATGGAGCTTCAGCCCACTTCAGCACATTGACCTGGACCAGTGAAGCCACCAGCTGCACTGGTTCACTCCTGGCCGGACACGGCAATGGATGCGTTGAAAACTCACCGACATGAGACCATCACTTGGGTTGAAAACTGGCCTTGTCCATGGGATCACCAACCACCATGATAAAAGGTGGGCCATTATAGACTTTTACTTCCAGTACATGGTTGACTAACACCAAAAATCACTAACTCCAAGCATTCATGCCATCTGCCAGTCCTTTTCGCAGTGTCATAGCGTTGTTCCGCCAGATTTCGCGCATCGTTGTCCGCACCTTGGCCACCGCCGCAGTGACCTTCACCCTGAAGTACCTATTCTTGGGGTCAAATTCTTGAGAATTTGCATTTACCTACTCTCGGGATAAGATGTAAAATATGTTTTATATAGATAGATCAACCAATATGTAAACCTATCTCGGGATTTATCTATTTATTTGATCTATTTGTTGACATATTGGTTGAATAAGATATTGAATCCCATAGATCCCACAGCTTTATGGCGATCAGATGCTACGCCGGCCATGCTCAGCTCAGGAGCCCAAGAGCTGCCGGATCGTTTCAACGAAGCCCAGATCGACGGCCTGTGCGATGCTGCAAGCGCGCAAGGCGCTTCATGGTGAACCATGACTCGCTGCTCACCATTGCTGCTTCAATCTCCTACTATTTGGGTTAAATCACAGTCCTATCCTCAGATTCTGTGTTCATTTCTCGTGATATCTTGTATCTTGCATCATCTTGAATCCATCAGATAGAATCAAGCTCATCCTGAGAATTTGTATCATCTGTTGATAATCTTCCGAATGTGTTGTGTCTGCTGAATTCCTTTCGCTTCTCCACTGAACGCTATGCCTGCCGAGGCGGCGGTTGAAAAGCCATGGCAGCTGCCCACTGTGGCTGTTGAAGCAACGGCCAGTGAAGTCACGGCTCTGATGCTGAAACCACCGTGGCAACCGTGCCGTGTGATACTTCTTGGGTAAGCTGTCTCATTCAGGGGAAGGGACGAAGGGACTACCATTCATGGGAAGGGACTATCAGCAAAGGTAGACTTTTCTTTCGAAGAAGGGTGGCGCTTTATTGCTTCCAATTTGCACACGCTTTGTAAAGGTATGTTAAATAGAACTATATAATATGCATAGGTTTGGTGAAGAAAACTATTATCGTGTATCAATGGAATCTAGGCGAAGTTGTTTGGGTGGTCTCCTACACTTGCCTGATGGCTCATACTAATGAAGCTTGATCCAACGTGTATCGGCGTCGCTGGATATTCCATCCATGCCACACAAGAAGGTTTCGTGCACTATGTGACATGGTTCCCTCACCCGGTGGTGTAGGTATGGAGACCACTCTGAGGTGACCAAAATTAGGAGAACCAAATCTATCATCCTGCTGGTGCTAGGTTCAAGCCGAACCCCTGCTGCTAGTTTGTACCAAAGTAAAGATCGAATTTGGACACATCCAATTGAGAGATATTGAAAGAATGCAATGTTCACTCTATCCTACCCTGGTATGACACTCCATTCCAGATTTGCAGCACAAGCTGCTTCAAGCTGCGTGGCAACTGGTGGTTCTTTGGCATCGAATTTGGGGGTCAAAACGCCGTCATCGCATAGATTCGGCCCCAGGCAGATGCCTCTGGCCATCTGCAAAACCTTAAACTTCCAGCTGTCCTTGAGACATCAGCTGGGTATGAAAATTAACGGAGACGACTCAACAGACTCCAGACGTGAAACTCGAATCCTTCTGAAGCAAAACCCTCTCATACGTATAGTTACAGTTGCAAAAAAAAACTAGGAACTGGGACCAATAGAAGGGCTATTCAAAGTCATAAAAAGCATGTGAAATCAGCAATTATCAGTCTAAAGGCTTCGAGTTCCAAGTGTTGCAATCTTTGGCAAAGCTGTCTGCGTCTTTGGATTCCCTGGTTTGTGAGAACAGAGATTCCCTGCTCACATTCAGACCTCGGCACAGGAGATGATTAGCAGCTACACTCCAAACAGGTCATGGTAGCTCTCGCAACCGATTGGTTGCTGTGATCGTTGGTCTGGTCATTCTCAGCACCCGGGCTCTAAGATTGCTGACGGGCCATTTGCTGTTGCTGGACTGCTGAGGCTGCCTGCACGACTAAAACGCAGCGAATATAAATCATGGTAATTCATCATTGCAGCAATAAAGGCAATAAGATGAACAATCTGCAATAATGTGAAACAATATCAACAATAGAAAGGATATCAATAATAGAAAGGTGAGTATTATCAACCATATGCAGTGACAACTAATAGTAATAATATGCAGTATGTAATAATAGGAGATACTAAGGATTACTAAGGAAAGAAATCGTAACAATGATATGCAATGCAGCACTGGTGATAGTAGATGTGATGGGATGTAGTTGTGCTCATAGGGACCTGAGTCTGTTGCACAAGTTACAATATCAAAACGCAATAAGCTATTGATAGCAGCTAGCAGAAAGCCACACTTCAAGTCTTTGGAATCTAGAGCTGCTTCAGAAGTGTTCATGACCATATACAATACCAATCTTCCTCCTTTGAGTACCCAAGGACTGAAATGATACTACAGCACAACACCATCCCATCATCCATCCATCTTCCGCCAACTCGTATCTGCTCGGGCCTTCTGCGCCACCCCGTTGATGCCACAGAAGTTCGTGTCCAGCATCCAGCGCATCATTTGCAAAAAGCCGACCTTTTGGAGTTGCGGAGCTGTGATGATTCTCACCTTCGACTACTGGCGAAGCCTTGCTATCCTCTGGCGAAGCCTTCGGGAGGATCTTCGTCTCCGCTTCCAACGGTTTCCCCCAGGGTTTTTGTTGTGCTTTCCGGGAGCCTAAACCCTTCACATCTAGGTCCTGAAAGCATTAAATGTCCCTCAGCAGCAAACTGGCTTCGATCTCTAGATCCTCTGAAAATCACAATTGCCTAGATTTAAGTCCACCACAGAAATATTCTTCCGCTAGCGGGCTCTGCACTGAATTTCAGCACAAATTGTTCGATGTAACAATGAGTTCCAGCAAACTCGGAGTTCTTGCAGGACACTTCTGTGGGTTAGGTGGGATATGGTGGGATGTTGGGCGAGCTACAGCAGCTATATACATTGTTTCAAGTGCCTGGATATTTCTTCTACAATTCTACAAGGGCCCAGAGAAACGAGAGGAAAAAGCCAAAGTTGAACAACCGGTCATACTGTGGCGAGACCCTTGTTGAGTATCGTCAATCCCAAGAGCACATTCAAATCAGAACCAAATCGGGGTCTGCTCGTTCCCAATACTAGTTTCTAGTGGATGTCTCCATCCTGTCTCTGTCTGCTGCCAACCGCTTCAACCCTGGCTAAGCTCTCAACGAAACTTAACTCGTTCTTCGGCGTCAAGAGCACTGAGCCTCAGACTAGCGGCTAATTTCCAACATGAAAGCGTGGTTGTGTCAATGGAGTCAGTAGTCAGTGTATATTACGGCACTACGGTCTATTTTTCAGTCTCACAAGAAACGTGTCAGTGAACAGTAAATGTCACAATAAGACCATTCTTTTCTTGCAGGGTCGGCTTCATGGGCAGTTGCCCAGTCGTAGCAACTACCAGCTTCGACCGCTTGACAGCTGAGACCACTATGTCCATGATGACAAGCTGAGTATCTCAGCAGGAGTAAATCAATGCTGAACAATGGTATCCATCATCAATCAATGACAAATTATCATCAGTCGGGAATAATGGCAACCATCGTTTCAAGTGGTAAGTCAAGTGGTGATAGTGACCATTGATGATAAACCATAAGACATAGACATAGCAACCATCAATGATAACCATCAGTCCTATTAACCATCAATGGTACTGAGTATAAACCATCATAGAGAACCCATTATCAGCCCTCTCCACCCCTGCTCACACAAGTTCGACAGACTTTGCAGCTTGGACACTCAATTTTTCCTCCATCGCCTGTTTCCCTTGCATCGTCATTGGTACATTCAACCTGATGCGACCGAGTCACAGAGGACACGGGAAGACATAGGGCAGGTGCGACACAGGATGACACAAGGTGCAGGTTCTTGGGAAAGAAACCAGCATGTGTTTCAGCATGTCTCAGCTACTCAACTCATCTCAGTGTGACCTTGCGTGATGTGACCTCCGCCAAGAGACCAGCGAAGAAGCTTCTGCAGCATTGACATCGAAAGGCCTGGTTCTTCCTCATCGAGATCCTAGGTGCTCGTGAATCCTGGCTTCATGTCATTCCTGAGAAATAATGTGACGCAACATGCGAGTACTGCCCTAAACTATCTTACTTTCATACACTTTTATACCAATTTGTGATGCCAAACTCTGTGTCTGGATATATTGGTATGTGCATCTATGGGTTGTATAAGATGCAGATTCTAACTCTGAACTTCCAGATGAGCAAAAAACTGGCATCGTAACCTCGGTTTCTTTCTTCTTGGCAGCCGTCTCGTGAAGAGACACCTTCCTTGGCTCATCCACTTGGTCAACGGGAGACATGTTGTGGATAAAGGTAGCAGCACTGGCAGCAAGAAGATGACCCACCATCCACTACATCTTCGCACCACACTAGGCATCCGCACGTGCCCAAGGCTGATTCTTCACTGGAGAGCCCCATGCCACCATGTTCTTAGGGAGAGGCATTGCAGTGGTGGGTGTGTCCAATCCCCTGACATACGTCTAAGCATTTGGAGTTGATGCAAATAGCGCCAAAGCAAAAAGGATTGCAAGTGAATAAGTAGGAAGAAAAGTAAGAAAAAGTTTCTATTTGAATTCCAAGTAATTCAAGTGACCACATGCTCTTTTCTGGCCATTGACATAGCAGCGATCAAAAACAGAACGGACCATAAGCGCTGCAGTTTCACCGGCGAGCTAGCCCTGCACAAAAAGACTGAGCTCAGCACTCGCCCAACTCAAGAACACTGCTCGGAAATCGTCAATCTGCAGTGGGCAGAATGGTTGCCAGCATATGACGGCCGGCTTTTGCGATGCAATATCAGATACCAAATTGGGCCTTTAAGAGTTTTGGCACTCGCAAAGTCAACAGAATAAATATTTTGGGTGGGCCGAGGATGAATGGTTGTTTTTAATGATTGATAGCTAGATAGCTGCAGGAAAACTTAAAAAAGAACAACTCTCTGATCGAATTTGGAGACAAAGTTCTCCATGGATTTTTCAAGCACACCATCCGTCGTATGTGATACATATTGAACATTGATTTCGCTAAAATTTTCCTAAAACACATTTCCTCATCATTGCCGCGAGAAAGATCATCGTCAGCGTCATCATGTTTCTGCCAACGCCCGACCTCCACGTTGACGATGAACAGCGTGGGATTCAATCGCCAAGGCCGATTTTGCCAACAACTGATTCAATATCTTAAAATATTTGAATCCGTTGGCCTGGGCAGTTGAACCCTGTGCTCCTCAGTTGACTTGGCAGCCATAATCGCTCAGGGCAGCCACATATGCGCAGCGACAACGGTGACTCTTGTTTGAGATGGAGATCGCTTTTCGACATGGCACGACCACGTCCGCCCAGTTACCCCAGGCTGCAGGGTTCGCCTTCAGGATTTCGTATGATAAAGCAGCAGCCGTTGCCCAGGTAGCCACTACAAACACAGGCAATGGTAAGATCGCAGACCGCTATGGGCAACAAGCGACATGCTCAGTGCACTTCATGGGTCTGGTGATGCAGCCAGTGACCATGTCTGAGAATACGATCATGCTGGTCATTGTTCGGAATTTTCCATGTTGCACATCCCCCTACGATGTAGAAGCACAATCAGTATGATTGTCTTGCGGTGAATCCGGACCCAGCGGGTGATGGCGGATTCATCCCAGGGGGTGATCGCAAGGCAGCTGTGAAAATTTCAACAGCTGTTGAGATGTCCAAAGTCGCAGTGACCTCAGCTGCCTCCTTGTCCTGCTCTGCAAAGTGACTCTCCGCATCCGAGCCTCCTTCCCTGGGAGGTTGTGCCCCACCCATGGGGTGGCAGATGTTGCCCCAGCCTCTCTGACTGACCAACTCCCAGGCACTTCGATTTCCAGGGCGAAGGAGCGGAAGACCTGCTGCGATTCAGCAGGTCTTCCGCGCCCGCGCCCTGTCGCTTCACCTGGAACTGTGGACATGGCACGCCTAAAACACACTGCGAAGATCTCAGAGACGCTCCCAGACATTGATCCCACGTGACTCAGAAGCAGCTGCAAGGCACTTAGAGACGTCTGCTGTCCGAATGGAAGCTTCATCCCATTGCTTCCACAAGTCCGGAGGCAAACTCTTCGAAATTGCAAGGGCGCACTGTGCCTTGACGAGCTCGTGGGTCCTCCTCTTTATTCTGAAGTTTGATGTCTTCACTCTCCAAAACCTCCTGGTGCCAGCGCCATGCAGCGCCCAAAATGCCGCGAAGCGAAGGTATCCTGGCCTTTCTCGCTTCGTTGCTGAAGGCGCTTGGCGGCCTCTGAAATCTCCGGGATCAGCTCCGTTGCATTGCTGCAGCAGCTGCGCCCACCATTCTGCCATTGACGATCCTGTTGTCCTGTACGTGCAGATGGACCATTGCCTCTCACAGGGCTGGCCATGCTCCGATACTTTGCCAACAGTGGCCTTCACAGCTTCAAACAGCTTGAGCCACTTGGGTTGATGTGCCACTGCGGGAAAGTTGCACCCAGAATTCTCACAGTATCACACAGCACGGTGGCAGCAACTCAGAAGGCCTCCTGCTTTGAAAATGAGATGGCTTGAAGTTGCTTCTGACTTTCTTCCTTCATGCGAAGATTGTGCAATTGATTTGTTTGAGTACACAGATCTGACATGATCAAAAGCACAGCATCGCTCAATTGCGGCAAGTGATATAGTCCACCGGCAAACAACTCGCCCAGAGAAAAAGTGCACAGAGATCGCATGTGGTAAACGACTGTGGAACGGATCTTTGGTCCTCTTTGACCTTGGCGCGGTGCGTCTTCACGAGCCTGACAAGCTGTACCTGGAGCGTGGAGCTGCAGGGTTGAAGTCAACATGTTAAGCTTTGCTCAAACAAACCAGTCTGTACGCCCCTGAAGCCCTGGGCCGGTACATTCACCACAGTTTCTTCCCTCAAAATGTTTGAAAGCTCGAACTTCAAGAAACCTATCCTGCCACCAGCTGGAAGTGATCAAACCCAGCAGATTTGCCACGCAGATTTGGTCTGTAGGGACTTGGGGCAGGTCGACGAAGAACCAGTGGCAGCTCCCAGCCACTCGGACCCCCACCAGCTCCCAGAAGGTGGCCGAGAAAGACCCAGTGCCCCCCCCCAGCCACTCGGACCCCCACCAGCTCCCAGAAGGTGATCATGCTCTTGGGCCTTCGGACGTCCGGTGTCACGCCCGCCTGGTGCTGACCATCCGGGCGCGATGGGGACTAAACCGGGAGGCGAGTGGTGAAACTGATTGACCTATGAGGATTGAGGAGGTTGATGATAGCTGATCATACTGAATTAATCAACTGGTAATTCCACCTTGACTAATTATCGTCCAGTATAGGATCAGTCACATCTTGTTCAGAAACCATTGTAGTTGCCCACCTGCAAGAGTAATGCTCAGTAGGGATAGATGCAAGCATGTGATTGCCTTGTCAATGGATGAGTCTTTGGATTGATAGTAGCTGCCTTTAAAGAAATACTGCGCTAGTAGCAAGTATCCAAGTATCAACATAAGGACCAATGAAATTGGCTGAAAAATGTTCCTTGAGGTCAACGAAGTCAGAATCACTGAAGTGAACTCGGCCAGGCTATCAACTCACATACATGTAGATGATGTAGATAATTGCAGATGTACAAATGATCAACCAGCAGAAGCCAGGGCACCTCAGCTGCCAATTGCCGTGCTTCTTCCAACTGGTCTAAGACGTCTTGCCGTTCTGCTCTGGTCCTGACTGAGTGGCGCTGCCTGTCCAAGAAGAGTCCCCTCAAACGATAGACCTTTGCGGGAGATATGGCTATAAGTGAATACCCTGTGCCCCTGTGAACATCGCATCACTGACCGACGGCCGTATCAACAAGACTAAGAACAGCCAGGGCCGAGGCAGCTGAACCCACCTGGCCCTATCCGTCCCCATCCTGAGCTTCAGCCCGAAGTCGTTCAGCAACTCTTGAACCTGCTACAGTCATCCACAGTCCACAAATCTCCAACTGACCAATGTGGGCCCAATGGATGAGAACTGGGAACCATCCGGAACCCCAATCAGTAACATTCACGAACCACACTTGGTCATGCCGCACACCATAGCTGGGTAACCAACACACAACCTGCGTCGCACTGCTGCAGGTGACCTGCCTCGAAGGAATCAATGTCACCACTACCGTCCTTGTCATAGTGACTGAACATCTCCTGCCGGTCACCCCAAGATCTGACCCAATGGATTACAGTACCATGATGCACAAGGCTGGTTAGGTAGATACATATCTAGAGATACATACATACATGCATATCTATCTATCTACCTACCTATCTATCTTCCTACCCAGCTAGCTATCTATCTATTTATCTATCTATCTATTTATCTATCTATCTATCTATCTATCTATATACATATATAGATATTGTAGGCAGATCCAGGCAGTACCTCGAGGCCTTGCAATATACAATCCACAGCTGTGTTTTTTGTCTGCTCCTCCAGACTGGAAATCTCTGCAGCAGAGAAGCCAGCCTCAGCACATGCCAAAGCTCAAGGAAAACTGTGTTAAACATGGTAATCTCTGAATATATGTGTCGCGTATGCATCTATATTTTATATGATATTGATATTCACATCAATATATATATATATATATATAAACATATATATATATATATATATATTGTTGATATATATATATATACAAGTAGTTCCCGCACGAGGCGGAGGCGGAAGTTTCCAAAACTTATAAGTGCATATAGAAAAAAAACATTTGAGCCTATAGAATGGCGGTCAAAACATCACGAGCGCGCAACTTGTCTGGAGAATGATCTTGTGTTGCGGTTTTTGACAAGGCAATGCATGTCCTGGGTCACGAAACAAATCAAACTGTTTCTTGGGTCTGGAAACAGAATGACTTTGTGATGTCATGGATGTAATTTATGAGTTTCGTATCACAAGCTTTCATTCTTCGTAATCTTGGAGAGGTCTTAGTGTAAGCTAGGGTTGTCACAACTGAATGTATCATGTCACTGCCTTCGCATGTCATGGATGTATTTTATGAGTTTCGTATCACAAGCTTTCATTCTTCGTAATCTTGGAGA
>VSDK01021081.1:0-11968 GCA_009767595.1 Symbiodinium kawagutii
TAGCATATAGGGATACAGGGGAACTGCGTCATAGGGGATCTGTAAGTGTTAGTTACTGGCAGATGCAGCGTCGCCCAGATCCGGTCCAAAGTTGACCTGAGCATAGCAGATTCCAACCGAAGAACTCCGCTCGATGATGCCCTGGAGGTGTGGGATGGGTTGGGTGGTTGGGATTGGGATGCGTTGCTCATCCATGGCACCTGTCCATGGTCTATCTTGGTGCATGCGAACGGATTTCCACTGAAAATCGCGGACACGTCACGAGCTTCCTCATCCTTCTCCTCTTCTTCCTCCTTGGGTGACCAACCCCCCAAGCATAGCTGGCAGTATCTGGCCGCCCTCCAATTCACAAGCCTTAAGGTCGTTTGGAAAGGAACCAGATGGAACCCGCCTGTCGAGTCCATGTCCAGGTTAGCCAACGTTTCCATCTTCCAGGGCATGTTGTTGTGCCACTGCTGGCCGCTGGCAAGGTCACACGTGGGTCACTGGGCGAGTGGTAAGTTAGCAGTCACAGAATGTCAGATGACTTAGATGACCTTTCTTGCCGACAACAAATCAATAAATGGCTATGGGTCAATACTAACGAACCAATTTCATGGGGATGATAACCAACAATAATAGCATCAACATGCATCAACCATGAAGACCATGGAAAACCTGCGAATTGCTCGTTGTTACATCACCCTTGCCAAAGAGCCCGTTGGCAACACAGGTTGACATGAGTTGATGGGTGGTGAACATCACCGCACGATGATTGCTGGCGCCATGACTCCCTTGTTGCGCTTGGTGCAACTCAGCAACTACAGGAGGCACCAGAGATCGTTCTTGAGCTTCAGAGGTCCATGGAGAAGTGGCGCGAGGCCGGGAGAGTTGTGGCCGCCCATTCAGACTGGTGGCCAGTTGGGATGCGCCCTTGCTGATCATGTGGAACAATGTTGGGGATTTTGGTTTGGTGAACAATCAGCAACTGGACAACTCTTGATGGCCGTTGTTGGTTTATCATTTGCCAAGCATGTTTTGCCATATGATGCAAAGCCAGGACAGGTCCGGAGGTGCCGTCCTCTCTGTTTGTCTTCGGAGATTTTTCAGTGCTACACACTGTGGGTATGTCAAACGTTTTTTTTGTGTTTGTTTCCTGTTGTTTTTCGTATTTTGATTTGGTGTTTTTTTGGACGTCAAAATAGATAAAATAGGACGCCAAAAAAACAGCAAAAAACACAGAAAAAACTAGGATCCCACAATATAAAATCATGCAAAATCATTGAAAACCTCGAGAATTTTCACGTTTTTTTGGCGTGTTTTTGACGTTTTGTTATGCCCCAAGCCAAACCAGCAAAAAAACACCAAATAAATGATTTCCAAACACCCAAAAGATGCGAAATAAATCATTTAGTAATTTCCAGTCTTTGGCTCAACAAAATCTCTTAATGTTTGCCATTTTTGTTGGCACTTTGAGGGCCCCACCAGTAGCTGCCCCAGTGCATCAAGGGTTTGTTTCAATCATTGACCTTGGGAGGCCTTGCGCACAGTCTTGGAATGCTGTTCCTCCCCAGTCAGTCTCGCTCGAATCTCAGCCCCGTGGGTCGCTGAAGGCGGCCCATATCTGTGATTGGGGGATGCTTATTGATTGTGATTGATGCTGACTGGTTGATGATGGTTTGGGTGACGTTCAGTGATGTGTTGAGAACAGTTACACACACAAGTAAATCCATGGTTTAACCGTTTCACCTTTTGAAAATTAGATGGCCTTAGATATTCATAGGGTCACCTGATCTTCACCCTGGACGATGGTTTAACAGCCCCAAGATACCCTTGGTCGTTCGGCGATCATTTCTTCTCCCACGGATCTCAGGTGCAGGAAGATGCCATGCAGGTTCTCATGACCTCCTGGGCGCGCGCCTGAGATGAAAGCCATGGAGTGGTCAAGGCATGGAACCTGTCATTGATCGTATTAGTAGGTGATCAGTTCGGATCCTAACTCATAGGTTCCACCAAATCATGGATCCCATAGTTAATAGGTTCCAGTAGGTGTTGGATAAGTAGGTGATTAGCCATTACAAAAAATCGATGTACGACTATATCAGTAGGAGAGGACTTGAAATGTTGACCACTCCTGGTCCATAAAGTTGTAATGCGATTGAAATTTGATGCACTGAAATCTACTGGCCATCCATTGACTAATCACCTTCACCACCATACCACTATATTAGACGTGATTTGATGCATCGATACGCACGAACCACTATCAGTGAACCCTGGGTGTTTACCACTAGAAAGCCATCAATTCATTATGAATTCACTGGAATTTGACCATTTTGACCTAAAATAGAAGCCATGCACATGTTACCATATGTGTGAAAGTTGTGCACTCAGATGATTTTTGCGCAAGGTGCTTGATAATCCAGCACTTGTGCACTTTGCATTGATTGCCCGGTTTGCCTGATTCATGGGTTGACATTCGTGATGACGACGTAAAGTCTACCAGCATCAATGGGAAACCGTTGTTTCCGTTTGTCTCCCGTTTCGTTTTCTTGAATTCTCCATGCTTCACCTTCAGCGGTACAGGGTCACTCCAGTCCGGTGTTTTGAACGCCTTGTCGTGCAGTGCTTTACTGGTGACCGTGGTGGACCGCCGTCCAAAGTGCAGGAGATTTGCAGTGCTGCAGTGTTTTCTGCATGTTTTCAGGTTCAATGTCAGACTGTATGGATCTTGTGCTTCACAGCTGCAGATTCTGGGAGCGATTATTTTTTCCATGTTTTCAATGGCCGCATAAAATCTGAATCATGTCAGCGCATCGGCCATGTCAAGCATCTAGCCAGAATCAATGCCATGTTTGCATTTCTTCCAACATCTTCAGTCGAGTTTGGGTCAAAGAGTGGTGATTTTCCGTGGAGATCTATGATATCCTTGGCTTTCCTACGGAAGGAGTGTGGTCATAGGAATCCTGTAGGAGCTTCGCCGAGCTCTCTTTACATGTGTCACCAACAACAATGCCGCGGGGGTGGTTGGGGGCCTCAGTCGTAGCCCTGACTGCAACTGATTAAACCTGGACACAGACAGAGGGAGAGGGTGACATGTTGACTGAAGCATGGCAGTTGTCGAGGCTTTCTCTGCATCATGTCATAAGAACGCCCGTTATATTATGATGACATAGTACCCATGATTGAACATCTACTTAGTCAGTGTGTGATGAGTTTCATCATGGAAAGAGTTCGTTCTGAAGGTTGGTCCAGATCCAACCAACTCTGGCGCTTGGGCTCAAGACTTGTCCAAACAAAGCATCAGAAGACCTGGCTGAACCTGGCTGAACGGGGGGGCCAGCACCGGCCATGCCGAAGTTCTATTGTGACCTGGTCATGAAATGCAGAGGGGGAGGGGAGTGGATGAGGGATCCTTTCAAAACAACTTTCACTGTTTTGGTTTGCAATCTTTTTAACAATTTTGACACTGTTACACCCTCCATCCCAAAACTATTTACAATCCATGTTCGAAAGCAGAGTGATTTTTTCACCTGCATAGGCCCCACAGTCTTCACAAATGCATTGAGGCGAATATTGCGACATGTTCTTGATCCACAGCGGTCTTACTGGCAGAAGGCAGCACTTGACTGGACGGCGTCACATCAACAACAAGAGTCTTGACTCAAAGTCTAGGAGATGGACCCGAGCTCGTGCGAAATCCCCGCCATCCACAAAAACTGAAGTGCTCAGGAAAGGGACGATAGTCGAAATAGCAGAAGTGAGTAATGACTTACCTTCATTTGTTTAGAGCACATCTGAGGATCGAGTTCTATCAGATGTTGATCCGAGAGAAGGGGTTGACACCGCCCATCTACCCTCCTCCACCTGGAATGGTGTTGCCGATGCCAAAGCTGCCCGCTGCAGCACCGAAGCCTGCTGCGACTCTGCCTGGCCTCCCGAGCCTTCCAGTGCTGCCCGGCATGCCAAAGCTTCCAGGGGCCCCAGCCCTGCCAGGCATTGGCCTGCCCGGGATGCCAGGCTTGCTGCCGATGCCGAAAATGGCAGGTGTTGCCTAGGCAACCAATGTGAAATGTGAGGCTGAGAGTCTGAGTTGTCACATACCTGTACAAAAGTGAACACAGAGGACTAGATGAACATAGTTGAACTAGTCACTTAGATTCACTAGGGCAAAGTGTACCAATTCTGTGGTGACTTCGCCCCTCTTGGGAGCAAACGCATCGGCGCCGGACCAAAAACAGGCTACTGCTGCTGGAGCGCATTGGGTTTCTTTACCGTGATGCTGCTGATTTGACAGCTCTTTTGTCAAACGGTAGGGCCTTCATATCACTCTTGAACCCTTGTCTCGAGTATGGGAGTGTCTCTGCTGGCCATAGTGATTTGGTGATTAAGAGCTGTCAGAAAGGTAGTGATTTGGTGATTAAGAGCTGTCAGAAAGGTTGTGATTTGGTGATTAAGAGCTGTCAGAAAGGTTGTAGGAGTGCAGGCTGAACCGGGCTAGACCTTCCATCCACGGGGACGCCGACGACACGTGTAGGTTCTGTAGGTCTTGCATTAGACGTGTGTGTGGCTGAGTGTGCTCACGAGGAAGCCTTGGCGCTGGCAAGAGCCGATTTGAATCGGCTTGACCCAAAGTCCTGCAGGACATGGGGAGCTGATGGGAGACGGAGAGAATGAACGCCACAGCACTCCACAGGCTCCAGTAGGCCACCAGGAACGTTCCTCAAGAGTGAAAGGACCGTGGAACCCTTGGGCTTTCCTCGGTGATCTAATTGTGCCATTGATCCTATTGATCGCTGCAAAGGGCGCTCGAAAACTTGCAAGCTTACCTACCTTGCCTACTCCCGTAACATATATACCCCCATGTGTACAGATTTGGTCACATTTGTATGGTGGGCTTGTGCTGGTGCTGGTGCTTGTGCTTGTGCTTGTGCTTGCTTTCTTGACTTACTTTTGGAATTGAAATGCTTATCATGGTTCAACAGCACTCCTGTTGATTCTTACGCTAAGAGATACGGGCGTTTGAGTTCAGGAACGCGTTCGATCAATAAACTCCCTGATGAAAATCAGCCCCTTCAGGACTGCTATGGAGCTTTCTCAGGCCTCCTCTCAAAGGGGCTGGCGGCGTTTGGTTGTGCATACATATCGGCAATAACTGCATAAAACCAATTGCATTTGTAGAAACTGCAATATATATATATATGTAGTATCAGTAACTCTGTGACCTGTTGGACTTGCAAAAGAGTTGGAATTATCCAGCTGATAAGCTTGAGCCCTAAACTGAATCAGATGGTGGACAAAGGTCAACCAAACTGACCGCGCGCCAGGCTTTGCTACACCATCCTGTGACCGATGTCTTGAGGCCCTGTGACCATTCTCAAACAGCAAACCTGAAGCTGCAATATGGTTGTGGGTCAAAACCCTGTACCCCTGGTTCCTCTATCATTAGCCATTGTTTCCCTTATGATTGTTGGCCATCATCCACCATTATTGGTTGGTTAATATTGACCCATAGCCATACCTCACAGCCTCCCCTGGTGCCTGCTATGACTACCTGGGGAAACGCATCAGCCGAGGCATCACGGTGCCTCTTCCAGGTGCAACCCCAACTTCGCCCAGTGGGCGCCGGTGGCCAAGACGAACCCCCTGGGTTTCGCCTTGCCGCCCTGGGAAAACCGTCGCGCCCAGGTTGTGTGTGTCGGCGGCCCGCGGGGACGTCCAAGGTGCTGTGGAGGGAGGATTGATACCACGGTGGCAACATCAAATGGGATTAGGGAAACTCTGCAAGCTGCTTAAGCTGCTTGAGCTGCTTAAGCTGCTTAAGCATGCAATTTGTGCACCCAAAATGGGTCAATCTGAATGCTTTCACTGCTGCGAGGGCTTGGGGGAACCAGTTGCTGGCGCCCACGAAATCGAAAAATCATACCGATCCCATTTGTGCATCATCGTCATCATCATCATCATCATCAACAACAACATCAACATCAACATCAACATCAACATCAACAACAACAACAACAACAACAACAACAACAACAACAACAACCTACCGCACCACCTTGCCGTGTTGTGTCAAGCGAACGGTCTTTGCACAGCAAAACCTTGCGATGCAAGCTGCACAGGCACTTTGAAATGGATTGAGCATGGAGAGGCTCAACGTGGTAGTGGAGTGTGTTGGATGTTGCTGCGCATTTCATGTGGTTTCATATCTTTCCACAGCATCCTTGCACAAAACCCATGTCCCATCAGCGGTGAAGCGGGCATCGGCATATCCAATATCATTACTCGTTGAAAGGTTTCTAAGCCAGATCAAAGTTGTAAACTCGGGTTTTTTCACATATCTAGAAAACTTATTCAAAAAACTGGATGAAACACATTGTAGTAAACATACTCATTGTAGTAAACAATGTTGAACCACCTTGAAACATGGCAGCTGCACCGCTGCAGGTCGATTGGCGCGACGCCCCACCGAGTCAGAGAGCGACTGCGCTGATGTATGCTGCTGCCGGAGGCTATGCGGTGTGCGACCTATGAACCGATGCGCTTCATCAGTGAAGATTAGAGGGAGAGAGGCTCCAGCTCCACGTCACGTCAATGAGTATCCAATGTATCCATCAACCATCATTTCAGCTCTATCCAGCTCTATTTATACGTATATGCATTTACAACCATTCGCATCCCTTAGCCGATTGTTGATCCCATGACCCCTCCACCCATTTGCTGAGGACATTGCTCGAGCTTTACTGAAGGCTCAGGCAGTGTGGCGCCAGTGGTCAGTGCTTTGTGGTGCGAGCCTCGTGGCCAGGCTTGTCCTGTCCTGGTGGATGCGAAGCAAAGATCCGCTGCAGACTTGGCTGCGGAGGTGCTTCAATGGCTGTGGTTGGCTGTGGTCATCGTGAACAGATTGAGTGTTGCATGGAGGTGGTAGTGGAGGTGGTAGGTTGCTCCCTAGGGTGGTGAGGTGTTGCATGTTGCTGTTGTGATTTGTTGCTCTTGATGGGGAGGGGCTTGCGGAGTGTTTGCATTTGGTGGGGGCGAGGTGGGCGCAAGCCAACTAGCACGTCAGCTGCGCAGCTATGCCGACGAATGGCAAAGTGCAAGTCTCAGACTACAGCCGAGATCAGCCGAGGATGGGAGGAGGATGGGAGGTTGAGATCGGTTGAGTTCGTAATTTGATTTGGGGATCGGGGATCACATAATGATAGCCGGCTGCAAGAGCAGTAGCCTTGGCACGGTGGACCCTGGCAGATTCCCAGCCCCAGGCATTGCATTCCATGGGACATAGGATCTCTGAGGCCAAAATCCGAGCGTCAAAGTCGCGCCCGAAGCATGGACAAAGCCATCGGATTGGAAGGAGGACCAGCTGTGTGGCATCGCGTGTGACTTGGAAAAGACCAGCTGAGCCCTCCTCGTCTCAGGCTGCGCCGGAGGTGGACGCAGATAAGCCAGCACCTCATGCGCCCGTATTGGTAGCCTATCACGTGCTTGATGTGTTTTGACACATCGTTCTGCTCGACATTCTTGTTGAATGGTAGTTGCTATGTGAGGAATTTGACACATGTTAAAACACCATAGATGCGATAGATGCATACACTTCAATGCAGATCAGATCGAATGCATATATAGCCACGTATATCCACATATGTGTCCATAAATGGATTTTGATATATAGATACAAAAAGATGGTATATCATGGTATATCCATTTGTCCCAAAACCTCCGCGCGCCCTTCCCAGTTGATGTTTGGGCGGCCCCAAGGAGTCAGACGACGGGCTTTCGGGCTGCAGTACCTAGCCCTCAGGCCAAGCCTTCGGGGGGGCGCCACTTACCAACAAAGGATAAAGATGCACAAGCCGTCGGTGTTTCATAGCTTAGCAGGTAACCAACGGCTAGGCCCCCGTTGATAGCAGTTTCACCCGAATGTTCACGACGTTTCACACATGTAGCCATAGTTACCACCCATTCGTTTTGAAAGGCCCAGACCATGTACAGACGGGAAGTAAGCAGTGCAAGAAACTAGAGCAATGGCATGGCGTCAGAAAGTGATGGGCGATGTCTAAGCAGCGCTGAAGCAATCTTGAGTTGGGGGATGGATGATGGACATCCTGAATCCTCTCAGTTCCTTGAATTCACCACGGTCAATTTTGAGCAGCCACATGGCTTGGATAGCCCGATAATGGTCCAGAACCAGAGCAGCCTTTGGAAACATGCTACTTCCAAGCTATTTTCTAACATGATCAATCAATTTTCATCAATTTTCATCAATTTTCCAAGCCATTTTCCACCATCATCAATTCTTCACCAAGCCTATCCTGCACAGACATGGCTCCACATGGGTCCACGAGTGACGCTGCCCCGCCGCGGGCTCCAGGTGCCCAAGGGGAGGAAGAAGCTCCTGCTGGAGGCGCCCACAAGATCCAGCCACAGGGCGCGAAGTGTGGTACGGCCGTGCAGGGAGAGAGAGATAGATTTACATAATTTGACATATCTACATTCATGAACGTGTATATTCAAGCAGGTGTGCGGAATGATGTTTACGTATATTTATTTGTCGATTTCTTTAGACAAGCAAATGAATTCATGTGATGTGGTGTGATGTGCTACGCTGTGCTGTAGTGTATGTATTGATATGTATTGTTTGTGCTCGTATTAGTCCCTTAAGGCCCTGCACAACCATGAATTATATACACTTCATTTGTGACTTCCACTCATGGCAAGACCATCCCGACAGCCCCTGCAGGTTCTGAGGGCCACAAATCTCATCACCAGCATCTTCGTTTTCAAAGTCGATCCATTTGTCAAGGCCAGAACTTGGTCACCACTTGGGCTGCTGATTCTCGCCTCCCATGACGCTCAAGTTGGCATGTGTTTTCGTGTGGCTGCCAGATCCGAGTTGGCGAAGAAGTCCAAGAGACCCAAGTTGTTGGATGCTCAGTGGACCCACCCATGGACTCCACTGCTGGACCTTCACCTGTGATGTGCGAAATGGAACTGGTCGAGGCTGCTGGAGCCAATCCCGAGTGGAACGAGAGCTTCGAGTTCTTTGTGCAAGGAACAGAGGCACCAGCGGTGCAATCCCAAGCCCGAGCCTCACAAGGGAGCTCGTCAGGTGATCATTCTCTCCATTTGGGACCAAGACATCACAGGCGTCGAGGACCAGCCGATTGACTTCAATGATACTGAGATTTACCGAGTGATCTCAACAAAACGGGGAGCTGTGCAAATGTAAGTGCTTCATCTCAACTCAACTCGCAGCTCGTTGACACAACTCCAAGCGAGGTCAAAAGCCCTTGCTATTTGACTCAACTTTGAAGCATCAAAAATCCTCCCAACATCAGGATCCTGACTTCATTGGTCGCGCAGAGCTTCCATTGAAATACCACGTGCCTCGCAAGCACTAACTGATGACCAACCGGTCTCCATGACTGGATTATGCCAGGTGAAGGAACTGTACAGGGGCCAGAGACTGGAGCTGGAACTGGCCCTTGGAAATCAGGCAGGGTGAAGCTGCGCTGTCTTCCGAAGTTCCTGGAAATTTGCAGCACATTTGGTACCGTTGTAGACCATTTGCAGGGCCAAAGTGGTTCCATCATAACTGGCTGGTGGTTTGATTGGCATTTTGCTTATTTTCCGAAATGTAATCATTTCCAGACGGTCGGTTGACAAGCATATTTTTCCATAGGGGCGGTTCAACCACCAACCAGCGCAAGTTTTCAGTGACAGAAGTCATCCACTGGACAGATGACTTCGTCCATGTCATGCCTAGCGTGTCGTGCTTGGCACGGAAGCGAACCCCGACAGATCGATGACAGTTCTGCCTCGGTCTTTGTTGCTTTGCAGCTTGCGGACTCCGCGTGGCTCGGTGGCAGTAGATTATATGTCACTGTTTATTACTATGGTTACGGTATGGTTACATGAGTAGATTATTACTATGGTTACATGAGTAGGTTGTTACTATGGTTACATGAGTAGGTTATTACTTTGGTTATATGAGTAGATTATTACTATATCACTACGGTTACATGAGTAGATAAATTGTATATTGAATGAATGCTTATTGATTTGGCGTGTTTTTGGTTATATAAAGTATTGTGTAATCTTAATGAAGATTATTTACGGAATACTGATCATTTATTTGGTATTTTTTAGTTATTTTAATGATCGTATCCCCACAGTAGATTTCCTACTCATTTTTTGCTATAGCAACATGATGAGTGGATGATCCCAAAATTCTACGAATGGATGATCAGATTTGGTAAAACGCGACTATGGCTACATAAGTAGAATAACATTATTAGTAAAATAAGGGAGAGTAGAACAATGAATTAGAAGGGAGTATATGATTAGTAAAAAAAGTGACAATAAGAATGATACAGTAGACGAATGAGGCAGAGAATAGAAATAGCGAAGGGCAATGAATAAAGAAGCAATAGAGCAGAAAAGAATTGCAAAGAATAGAAAAATGGCAGATAGAGCCAGAGAATAAAGAATGTAATAGAAAGAGTTCATTTGGCGATGGGTCAAAACCCTGTACCCCTGCTTCACCTATCATTAACCCATTGTTTTCCCTAGTGTTGGTGATTGTCCCTTCATCATTGGGTGGTTCATATTGACCCAGCTCGCCATTTAGCTGCTGCGGTGTGCACTCACGAGTTGCTTGGTGTTGCTTCCGGCAACTTTATGAGCCCCCCGTGTTCCCAACATGGAAACGCTCGCTCACCAGGAGGTCTGCCCGACCGTCTTGCTGGCAAAGCTTGACTTTCATGGTTGCATTTTTTTTCGTGGGCCATGAGCAAACAAGAATCTCAACCAATTTTAAACATTTTTCTTCCAATAGTCATTAGCAAATGGTTGGGTTGACTAATATTTTTTTCATAGGGGTTGAAACCACCAACCGGCACCCCATGGCTTCAGATTTCAACATAGTTTCTCCAATACTCTATGGCTTCGTCAGTCATTTGAGCATCAGGTGTACAACATCTGTGCTGTGCTGCGAGTGGATTCAGAGTTTCCTACTACTGGGATGTTTTTCTGTGGGTTTGACTCTATCATGTGCAGTGTTGGTGCGATTCTTTTGGGAATGCTGCGACTTGAAGCAATACCTCCACTACTAGAACTTCGAACTTCCAATCTACAGGGGCGGCTCATGTCTGGCGGTGATCCCCAGAATTGTGCCAATCTTATTTCGGTCAGGTAGGCGCAGTTTTGCCACTGTTTCTGGGGACATTCCAGGCCACCAGCAGCTACAGTTGGATCTCTTCCATCCCCGCAGGGACCCTCAGGTAACACGTTGCGCTGATTCGAAGCCATTTTGAGCGAAGCACATTTGACCATGATGCACACAGCTGTAGAGGCCGAAGGCGGCCCCTCCAACAAGCACTGCTGGATTCTTTTAGTAACAAAAATTGATAATGATTATAGATTATAGATATAAAATACTGGAGAGAGATAGGTATAGCATGTTCAAATATAGTTTTACTTATTCCAATTTTTTATTAGTTGACGTATTTCAAAATGCATTTATAAACTCAAGTGGCAACCCTGAGAGCATGACAAATTGTATGCAGAGCTTGTGTGAATCACTTCCCTTCGGATTTGCTGATGGTTGACCTGACCTGATAAAATGGTCAATTGAGAATACCCTATCCTGCGGAAGAAGAGGTGGTCTTCCATGGGCTGAAGACCAGATAGCAAACAATCCTGTCGGGGAAAAATTGGAACCCTTTGGAAATTCTCACAGCATCTGCACTAGAACCTTCCTGAACCTCACCAAATTACTGCACCATAACCATCCGGAACCTTATCGGGCATCTGCACCGGGACCTTCCGAAACCTCACCAGCAATCTGCACCGGAACTTTCTGGAACCTGACCAGAGAATTGCACTGGAACCCTCCGGAACCGTATTTTTATCGGCTCTCCGGATGGCTACGGCTCAAGCCATTTTGGCTCAAGGCCATTTGGGCTCAAGACAGTGGATGGGAGATCTT
>VSDK01021081.1:16903-110250 GCA_009767595.1 Symbiodinium kawagutii
TAAATTTATTTTGTTTAATTTATAATAAAATTATTATAAATATAAAAAAAATAATTTTTTTTATTATTAAAATTATTATAAAAATAATATTATATTTATATAAATATTTTATTTATATTATATATATATAAATTTAAAATTAAATTAATAAATATTATATTTAAAAAAATATTATATATATACATATATATATATATCTTTTTTTTAAATTAAATAAATAATATATTAAAAAATATTAATAAAATATTATTTTATTAATTATTTATTATATTTTCCCACCAATATATTTTATGACCAATGACCAATAACCAACACCCAAATAACCAACAACCAACAACCAACAAACACCCAACAACCAACAAACACCCAACAACCAACAAACACCCAACAACCAACAACCAACACCCAACAATCAACAACCAATAAGCAACAACGAATGACCAACAACCAACAACCGACGACCAAGAATATATCAATCCCATTTTTGATTATATTTATAGGCCTCTTTCAACAATGGATATGCATTTGAATCAATGAAATAATGTACTTCAATTCATCATTGGTTGGCATAACGTCGATGTCGGAATTCCTGTTGCTATTTGTGGTTGAAAACCGAGAAGCGCCTACCATCCTTCGCTGCTCAATCAACAAAACAATCACCTCGAAGACCATTAGCAGTTTTAATGGCATCAAATGGATTCCTAAGCCATTATTGTGTCAGTTGTTCACGTGTCCGACTCCGTCGGGATTCTCCATCCTCGCCCCACAAAACGAAGGCCCTCTGGGGCTCATAATGCACCCTATTTCCTCCATGTGGTCCGACTGGAAACACAAAACATTCCTTGGATGCACCCAACAGGTTAAACTGTGGCTTACTCCTTGTCTTATTCCTTGTCTTACTCCTTGTCTTACTCCCCAACCCACCCTGGTCCTTGCCCTTCTCAAAGAAGCCCTGATCTGACCACATCGGCCAACACATCACTCGCGCATCATGTACTTCAAAACCAGGTTCATTGGGACACAAACGTTGCTTCAGCACCTTGGACGTCACATCGATCCACTCACCATGTTGCGCTGAGCGGTGTGACGTCTCCAAGTAGTTTTTCTAATGTCCGATAGCCCGCTTGATGCTTGTTTGCTACCTTTCAAACCATGGAAACAAGACTATAACCAAGACTATGACGTTCTCAGCAGCAAGGGGTTCCACTACCTTTCCGCAACTCCTTTCATGGCTTCAAATTCATGCAAAGTTAACGCAACAACAACTCAGATTCAATTTTGACTCCGATCATGTCCCAATTGAATTCGCAAGGGATATGAGAAATCCAAATTATTTCAGGTACTAGGTTATACCTTAAAATAATTACCTAAGGTCGGATAGATAGAAATCCCCATGGCGCCAAGCTGCATAAATGGGATTCACATTCCACCAAGAAATGCCGCTCTGCTCCATGATTGCATCATAGCCAGGATCACCATCGACTCCTTCGCCCATCTTCCTATCCACACTCTTGCCTTCCTTGCCAAACAGCCACCTGAGCCAACAAGCTGGCCATCCTCCCCTGTTAGGACCATGCTTCGACACCAAGAAACCATGAATTAAACTGTGATTGAACATGGTGGAGCATCGTATGAAGTTGCAATTTGAAAGCCAGTCCCCTCCTTTGAGGATACTAACGATTCTCAGGTGAAGCAAAGATCACACCTAAACGTTCAAGCGAGCCGCTCAATATAAAGAATTCCTGAAATGTACAAGAAGAAGGTCAGGAGAAACATCAGTACGAAGATCCTCATCTCGCAAGGGTCGCATGATGCAGCAAACAGCCATGTTCACAATGTACAAACAGTACATATCAGATAGTTGCATGTGTGAGCACAAAAAATGCTGTGCAAACGGATCAAAATAGGAAAACTACGAAGTCAGGTGGTGAATTGTTTTGACCCGCAGCAATCCATGTATCTATCCAAGTATCCAACCAGTACGCACGGTCAGACGGAAGGGATGACACAGATCATGAAGATGATGAAGACGATCATGATGATAATGATGGAGGTGGTGATGCTGATGATGGTGGTGATGATGATGATGATGATGATGGTGGTGGTGGTGGTGGTGGTGGTGGTGGTGGGCGTACTAAGGTGCTTACCTACTTAATTTTAACCAAGGACTTCAGTCAGTCATACCTATCTGATCAGAATTTATTTATCCAATTAAGCGGTGTTTAATTATCTATTTTCTATCTCCATCAAGCTATCTATCTAGAGTATGTATCTACAGTATCAATCTGCAGTATCTTCTACTCTGTCTACCCACCGAACTATCTATCTACAGTCTACAGTATCTATGTGCAGACTGTCTATGCTTCTATCTGTGTTTCTGTCTATCTATTGTCTATCTATCTATCTATCTATCTATCTATCCATCTATCCATCTATCTATTTATCTATCTATTTATCTATCTATTTGTCTGTCTATCCATCTATCTATCTATCTATAGTATCTATCTATTTATAGCATCTATCTATCTATCTATTTATCTATCTACCTATCTATCTATCTACAGTATCTATCTATCTATCCGCGTATCTGTTTACCTATCTATCGACTTGTTTATCTGTCTCCGTGTCTCCGGTACTGTTTTCTGTCTTTCTGTATCTCTCTGTCTGCCTGTCCATCTGTCCCGCCCTCCCTTCCTTTCCTGGCCCTGTTCCTGCACACTTTTTGTCCCAGATTTCTGCCTTGCCTACATATATTGCCTAGTCCATCCCTGGTGGACTAGCATCTGTTATTTTCAGGACCACGTTGAGTTGTTGATAATAGGCATCTTGGGTCTTCGAGGGATATGCAATTCATATGATCTGGGTGTGGATAATTGCCGGACGGGTACGAGGATAGGGATGAGGTGAAAGTCACGGTGGTTGGGATGGGGGAACCAAGTTGGGTGGAATTAACCTTTGGGTAACCATATGCATCAACCATTAAGTAATTTACCGTGCTTTAATGGTTGATCAACACATGGTCACATAGCCAATTCCGTGTAACCATGAGCTCTTCACCATCAATATCTACCTATTGACCCAAAGACTTCTTGGTCAACCAATAGATTGACCTATTACCTATGACTAACCAAGCTGGGTCGGATGGTGGGTCGGTCCAGCTGGGCCACCCAGGACGCGGGTTGCTTGGCGCGCCGTTGAGGCCAGGCTCAGTAGGGCGAAGGGCCACTCGGTGATCTCTTGAAGGCGATAGGCCCAGAGCGCAAAGGAAGCAGCGGTTTTGGACAGGACCACGCCCCAAATGACGATGAAAGCGAAGTAGGTGTCTTCCTGGGCAGCGGTAGCGCTGAGGAGAGGGCCGGTTGCTGATGGGAGATGGTTTCCTATCTAAGTTGATGGCTATCTAAGTTGATGGCTTCCTGGCTGAGGAGATGGGAGATGGGACCAGCTGGAGCTGATGGTCTTCCTGGACAGCGGTGGCGAGATGGGGCCAGCCGATTTTCAGATGGCTGAGATGGGAGATGGGTATTATTGCTGGCTGATAGTAGTATACTTAGTGGGTGGATGAATGGGTCCAGGATGGCCATCTCATGGGTGATGGGTGGAGCTGATGGGAGATGGCTATCTGAGTATGGCTTTGTCAGTGGCTTGTCTTGCATAGGGGAGATGATTGATGATGGTTAAGTAAAGTGCGCGCCTTCCTCAGTAGCAGAGATGGGTGTCTTCGCCAGGATGGGGAGATGATGGATGTTGAATGATGCAGATTTTGTTCTTGATATGTAAGGTAGGTATCTTCCTCGGACCCCAAATGTCCAAACGAGTCTTGACGGTGTTGATGACATCATATCATTGAAGATATCTCCCACCCTCAAGCTGTTCAAGACTTTTCAAATTGGTATATAAGGCAGCTTCAAGGAACATGCAGTGTCAACAACTCAAAGCACCTGAGCAGTTTCAATCACGCTAGTAATGCGCTACACTAAAACACCTTCAAACCAGTTGGTTACATGAACCCTGAGGATCAGGGTCGTATGAATCTGGGAGATATTGCAGGGGTGTTTCGTGGATTATCTGGTTGTTTCTCAAAATAGGGTACCCCCGAAATCATCCCTACAGAGTCATTTTCGGTACTAAACTAATCATTTTTGGGTACCCCAATGGTTTGAGAAACCACAGGAAAAGCCAGCTGGTTGTGTAGAGCTTTGCAAAGCTTCATACGCGAAGCTGCTCCAAGTTGGTTGAGATGTCTTGAGATGTTCTGAGTGCTTAGTCCAAAGTATCTACCACCCAAGGTGCAAAGAGAGAGAGAGAGAGAGTCATCCTGGTCCATGTCACATCCAGCTGACCTTTTCTCTCCAAGTTTCCGAGTCAAATTGCGACTTGCCATACAACCAAAGCATCACATAGCGCTGCCAGAGGAAGAACAAGATGCTGAAGCTCAGCAAAGCCGTCCAAATCTTTAAGCTAAAATCGATAAAGTAGAAGGCAGTGAGGGCAATTCCAGGGAAGATGATGCAGTAGGTGTACCTGGATGCAAAGCGATGGGTCTAATGTCGGCTGAAGTTGCGACATTCAGATGGTGCTTTCTCAAGTCATAGGCAACCGTAAAAATGGGCCGGTTATTCTGGATGGTGATTACTAGCAATGGTTAATCATAGGTTACAAATGGTTGGTTTATCAATTTTAAAATGGTTTAATTATTGCTTATCAATGGTTGATACACTGGATGATTTTGGGATACCATTTGCCCATGGTCACCTCCATACTAACCATCAATGATTAATACACTGGACGATGATAGGGGTACCCCTACCCAGGGCCGTTGCCACCGAGCTGCTCCATCCACAGCAGTAAGGGCACCAACATCTGGGCCTTCTCAGCTTCCCCTGAGACAGCTGAACCCCATGGTGCCCCGTGGTGCCAGTGAGTTGACCTGTCGGTATGTCTCACCCCATCCCATCCAACTCTGGGCATCCGCGCTGGCTGTCAAGACCAAATCGTTCCTGGTCTTCGGTAGCATCATCCGGAGCAACTTCTGGACACGTGACTCGGGGCCCCCACCTGGCAGACATCGACTCTATCCATTGGGGCCACCATAGATGGTGCTACCCCGTACCACCATCCCTTTAGTTGGCATCCTTCACAGGGGAACCACCTTTTCGAGGGGTGGCGACATGAACAAAGCAGAACAAACCTAGATGGCTTCCTTCCCACTGCAGTGAGTTCGTTTGCCACTGAATTGTCTCCATCCCATGGCATACCATCACATGGCAAGAAAGAAGAAAGTGAGCCTTGCGATTATTTTCATCTACTTCGCAGAAAGAAAGTAAATGTATACACACATGTGTTTTTTGCCCAACATATATCCATTGAATATCATTATCTTTTTGCAAACTGCACGTGAACACAGCCACTTTTTGCCCTCCAGGGCGCCGATGTTGGAGATAAACACGGCACGGAGGGCAAACCAGAAGAAGGCCACGGGCCTTTGGCCGCCAAGTTGTTCTACGATGACTCCAATTGCAGCACAGGGTCGCTATAGGTTGCTGAAGGCCAAATGATGCTCAATGTTATTATATTGCTGTTGATTTTTACTTGTCATAAAGGGACCTGGGTTTCCAAAGGCTTAATCATGCTTGATGTATTTCATATATATATGTACATAGAGTAAGTATATACATATATACACATGTGGTTTGACATGAATTGTTTTCTTTTTCACAGACCAACTAAAGCACCAAACGGCGTCCGGTCTTTGAGAAGCCGCACCCAATCACATTGCCGACCTCACCCAAGACGTACAGCCTGGGCAGATCTGAAACAAAGTAAGGCGTCCACCAGTCCTTTCCTGGTGCGATCACACTTCAGATTTGAGTGTTTCTCAAACCAGTTTGGGGTACCCCCGGTTCTCATCCAGTTGATGAACCATTTACAGTAGTAAAGCAACCATAACTTTGGGGGTCCCCAGTCACTGGCAGGATCGAAACCCCCATTTGATGATCCAAATTCTTCTGCTTGTCGATCTGAAAGGATTGGAGATCCGAAACGGATTCTGCATCAGCGCAGTCAAGCACGCCAAGGAGCATAATGGTCTGCTCCGTAAAAACTGATACCAAGGCCTGGCGAAGGCGCCGCTCTGATGGTCGAGGTGAACGAAGAAAACAATGAAGCAGTCAACCACTTCGTTGAGCAGTCAACCACTAGGGTCGTTGAAGCAATTTTGAGACAGTTTCTGGGTGGAACAAACCACTTGCAGCGATGTCAACACACAAATGACGCAGGTTCTGCTTGGAACAAATGATTCCTATTTGACAACTCACAAACTTGGCCACCCAAATGTCCATTTCTGGAGGTCGGGTCTTCTGAGTGAGTCCACTCTGAAGACAACACAGAGACACAAATGGAAACCAGTTTTGGCAGTGCAAACAATAATGTAGTGGTTTCTTGATCTTTGGAACTCTCCAAATATGGTTGGTTTATTACTATAGACTCTAAATGGTTTATATTGGAAGGGGGTATCGATATTTTAAGAAAAACTGATGCGTGATTGTCCATAGCTATGGCGTACAGGTGGGAGAGAGCTTCAGGCAGCCGATCGCAGCTGTCCTTTGGACCCATGGACAGAGCCATGGCAAACTCTTGATGCTCAGTTTCCCGTCGACAAAAGGCTATTGCAAACGAAAACACATATGTAACAACGGGATCCTATCTTATTGGATCAAAACAGTAGGATCAATATTTCATTGGCTAACTGTATATGTAACAATATTGAAACATATACGTATACCAATAGGATCAAAACTATTTCAGATCCTCTTCTTGAAAACTGTATAGAAAGAGACATAATATGTAATAGTACATACGAATAGAACAAACCGGAAACCGCCAGAAACCAAACCGTTCGAACAGAACCGTCGCACGAACCGAACCGGAGCCGAACCGAACCGGTTCATGAGCAACCGAACCGAACAGAACCGTTGCCATGCTGTATATATCATCTTGAATGTTGAATCACATTGTGGTTTCTCAAAACAGGGGCACCCCCAAATCATCCTCTATGATCCGTTAGTTGTACTAAACTAACCATTTTTGGGCTACCCCCATTTCGAGAAAACCCCATATTGCCAGTGACGTCACCAACGTCACCTGGAAGGCCCACGGCCTCATAGGAATTCACCTCCGCTGAAGCACTGTGGATCAATCCCCGGCGCCACTGCCACCACTCAGGCGTCAGCTCGTCCTGTTTTCGATGCGATGGGCGAGGGGTATCCTGTGGGTTTCCACCCAGGAGAGACCATGGGATACCGGAGATGTGCCATGGAAAACTATGGAAAATGTTGGAAAACCATGGAAACGAGATGTGCCCCCCTTTTTTGAATACGGAAACCATGGAAAACCAGCTACTAGTATATGAAAAATGCTGGATTTTTGACCGTAAACTTGAACCCTTTCTTGCATCCCTTGCTGATGGTTCACCATGATGCTTGATTGACAAATATGACCACGACTGCATGTGCACCGCAGGTGCCTCGGTAAGTTCAAATCGGTGATGTTGTGTATCGACAGTTTCCTCCTATAGACGGTTTTGAACAAGAATTTACCACCAAACACAATTTTGTCACCAACGAACACCGAATTACGGGAAGACATGCCAAAGAAAATAAAGGCCAAATACTTTTCAAGGTACAGAAGATTCATACTGTATATATGTACTGGGTGTGCGTGATGTATGCATGTATGCATACGTGTCATGATTTCTTATCGAAAAACACTGGAAATCGCAGCCTCTGTGCATTCCAGACTTGGATCCCCACCATCGTCGTTCTTCCAACCAAGAATGACCATTTCGGGCGGTCTTTGAACATGTATGTCTGCACATCATCGAAAAATCCCGTGGACTTTGTGGACCCTCAACAAACATCAATAGGGGTAAATGATGGTTGATGGTAGTCAACAATGGGGTAAGAACAGTTTTAAACTGGGTTGAACAAAATCAAAAGAACACTGCGCACCTATCAAACTTACACATCAAGTTCGCTCTCCCATGTCACTCCTCTGGTGGCAGGAACACAGATCCTGAGCAACAATGCTACAGTGCTCAGTGCTCAACTCGGAAAGGCTCCAGTATGGGCAACTGGTGGATCAAGATCAAGTTGCGACACAATCCTCACCAACCATCATTAACCATCATTAACCATTATTGATTATCATCAGTCATCATTAACCATAACTATAACCATCACTTCCAAGATGAACTGCCAAGCTTTGCAATTCAGGAACCAACAGGACGGCTGACCATCGCTGACCAAGGTTCTCAGTCCGTTCTTGTTGCACTCTTGTACAACGGCATAGCCCAAAGTGATCGCCTCACGACTCCATTTTAAGCAAAACTTCAAGCGCCGAGTGCACGCGCCAAGCATGGCAAGCCACACAA
Organism: Symbiodinium kawagutii; assembly: GCA_009767595.1. Classification (NCBI taxonomy): domain Eukaryota; class Dinophyceae; order Suessiales; family Symbiodiniaceae; genus Symbiodinium; species Symbiodinium kawagutii. The sequence continues at coordinate 25,335 of VSDK01021081.1, forward strand.
ACTCAACAGCTCAGCACGACAATCAGACCCTGGCCATCAGGAGAGTGTTGAAGATGAAGGTCATCTGGTCCACTTTCCTGTGCATCGAACAGTTCCGCTAAACTTTAGCATGTCAAATAAAGCACATAGAGAACTTATCGGCTTGTCCTGCCTCAGGTTTGAATACCCCAGACTGATCCCAAGTCCCAAAATGCCGTGACCGAGCAAATCCAAGCACCAAGGGACGCAATTCTGAGAAAGAAGCTGCCCTCCACATCGAAAGCTACGGCGGTCTGAATGGCAAAGTTCACCAGCAAAACGCCTGCAAGGATGCTGCTCTTATACTGCCCGAGAAAGTCATTGATGTGTTCATGTGGCCATCCTTTACTAAGCGAGACATTGAAAAAACTCTGGGACATCAAAAGGTCACGTTCCTTCCCATCAAATCAACCTATCAATGGGCACTTTCTGTTCAGCAGCACCCAGCCTTTGCTGGCCAATTGAACTCCCGCAGCCGCACCAGAAGCTTCAAGAGCGCAGTTGTCCCAAGGTTTCTGCATGAAGGTGTAGAAAAGCTGAGCTACCACCATATAGATCAAAATATAAACCAACCTGAGTTTCCAAGCAGCACTTCAACCACTGTGTCCCATTTAAACTTTGTGATTTGGGCTCTGTCTCACCAATATTGAGCTTTGGGAGTTGATCCTGTCATCAAACAAAAGGCTTGTCTCCTCTACTACTGGTAGGTGCTGATTCCATGAGGAGGAGAGATCAGTCCATCACCAAGCAACTGCCTCGTAGGCAAAATGAGAAGCGTCTTCCTCCGCTCTTTCGGAGTCATTTCCGCCTTCTCGTATCCTTAGCGGCGAACTGCAACGGCTTGGTGGTGGCCTTACCTGGCCTTAACTGAACAGCGGTGAACATCCAAAAATCACGGTCTATGTGCTTACAATATGTATTTCTCTCTATGTCTATTTTGTCTATCATTCTCTAATTGAAGCTTCACCAAACTTGAAAACAGTAATCTGTGACCCATAGTATGCCATAGCGACGGGAACTCTTTGCCAAATGCTCCCAGTCTCTAACTCCATCCGGTTGGTCTCCTCGATTTGAAAGGGAGGCCATATCAATTTCACCATCACTGGATGTGTGCTTCGGAAACCTCAGCTGCTCACAGCGCGGTGTGTAGACTTTGAAGCACCCTGTGATCGATCATGTGGCTATGGGTCAATATTAATCAACTAACTAATGGGGGATAATAACCAACAATAATAGGGAAAACAATGGTTAGTAATAGTGGAACCAAAATTACAGGGTTTTGACCCACAGCCATATGATGTCCAGGTTTGTCATGACCCAATGACCGGACGCTTCACAATACAGGCGAAGCACTTAAACAGTCAGAAAAGCTTTCGCGGAAACCTGGAGCATCAGGTATGTTTTATAAGTAGTTTCACTTCCGTGCTAGTAGAACCATTATCAACCATGGTCAAACATTTTACACAGATGCTATCAACCAACTATTGCCAATGGTTACCACGATGATTATCAAGCATGACCAGTATCAACCCCATTATTAATCATTATCAACCATCATTAGTCCATGATTGACCATTATCAACCATTATCAACCATCATTAGTCCATGATTGACCTTTCCCAACAAGCATCGACAACTCTGGAACTTCCCTCCCTGGATTCAACCTGCAACCAGCGCAACAAGATCTGCTTTCGGACCCCTTGACGTTCGCGAAGAACTCGTACCATGGCGACCTGGGTGTGGAAGACCACGTAGGCTCGGCCGCAGCACTTCAACTTGTGAAGGATTTCCTTGAACTCCTCTTTGTCCCTCTCCACATCCTGGGGCACCAAGGGCAGTGGGTCAGTTCACCCCGTGGTTCCCCTATGATTAACCAGCTTGTTTTCCCTATAGAATGGTTGGTGATTATCCCCCATAATTGGTTGGTTAATATTGACCCATAGCCACCCAGAGCTTCAGGTTGCCGGCTACATAGGATATTCACGCTGTATCAAGATGTCGATTCATGAGCTCTCTGAGAGTTTCACAAACTCGGGCTCACGGCATAACACATACAGTCATGGACAGCATCACTCACTGAGTGAAGACAGCCACCCATTCCATTCCTTCGCTAGAGCGGCCTTCCCACCAGGTGCACCGTTTCATTGCAGCTTTTGGTGACATCATTGGGTCCATAGTGCCCAAGTGAGATTGCCTACATAGGGTTGTGAGATTGCCTAGTGATGTGAGATTGCCCAAGTGACCCTAGATGACCCTAGAAGTATCCTATCACTCCGAGCAGGTTGTTACATCTCACATCACTATAGGGACCCAACTCACCTAGCACCCCTTGGGGATCCCCAAGGCACCACAGCACCCTGGCGGCTTCACCTCTTCAAGGGCTTTCTGGGTCATCGAGAAGTCGCTCTTCACCTGGTGCCAAACAACCACCCCGTCAGTCGAAAAAAATATGCGCAACTGAACCAACCTTTATTAAAATTGGGAAAATCAAAAAACTAAAACTTACATGTGGGAAAACCAACTATTAATAAACTTACATTTGGGACAACTATTAATAAGCGGTTGAAGCTATTAAGACCATTCTTAATAAAATATGCTCCATTCATTAATAAATTTACTTATCAATAATTGTAACAAACTTACACTTGGGAAAATCAAAAAAGTCCAAAACCACCAACCACTTGGAGCTTAACTGGCCTGTTCAGACCCCATAAGCTTAGGCTGCTGGGGAAATCAGCAAAATGTGAATCAAACCACCAACCAGTCACCCATCCGTTCTTCAAATCGTCCAACTCGATGATGTGCTCTAGCATCTCCTCGAGCTTTTCTTTGGTTTCGTCGTCCAGGTGGACGATGTCGTACATGATGCCTCAGCCATGCCAATCAAACCTGAGTTTAAGGGTACCAGTTCAATGATGACTTCTCAAAATAGGGGTACCCCCCCAGATCATCTAGTTCTTAACCATTTATAGTTATAAACCAACCAAACACTTGGATACCCCTAGGAGTTTGTGTTCGTTATGTTTGTCGTGTTGAATCAAACACTAGTTTGTGGAGTTTGTGTTCATGGTGTTCGTCTCTGTCCAAAACTAATTGATTGCACTCCAATTTTCGGGACGCACTTTAACTTTGGAGGGCGCACAATTGTGAATGCCAGTGCTCTGTTTCACCACTGTGTCGCCAGTGTAGCTTTTTAGAAACAAACATAAAGCTGGTCCTTGGGAGATGTTCCTTATCTACCATTTGGTTAGGGCACTCCTGGTAGCTCCTTCAGGCTCCTTAGCTCCCTCTCCAAAGGCCCTCTGAAAGGCTACATGAGTATGCCTGGCTCCTTAGCTCCCTCCCAACCATTAGCCAGTTATAGTTCTACCAGGGTCAAATAGCACTTCTCAAGTATCCAACTCAATGACACTAGTCGATTTACCCTTGGTATGCCTTGGTGCCTCAGTCAGTGATACGCTGCTTGCTTTTCATCTTCCAATCCCCACGTCTCTTTCAACCTTCATCGATCTTCAACAAATTGTCCAAGCTGCAAACCCCATAGATGCGGCCCTCCATATTGAGTTCTTTCTCCAGATGTCGATGCAATCGTCTCTCGGAGGTGCAATTGGCAGGAACCCCTTCCAACATCAGGGTGTAGTCATCCGCAGTTTGGTGACTTGAATCGTACCTTGGAAGTGGAGGTCCATGCGCACCCCCCACCAACAGCAGGTGCCCGTGGCCAAATTGGCATATCAGTTGGATGTGCTCGACCCTGACATCAGCTTTTTCCATGGTGGTCAGTGTTCTCTTTCAGAATGGATCAACGAAATCAGGGACTACAAACCCTTCCAACCAATCACCCATCCCACAGCCCATCCATGGCAGCGAACTCTTTCTGGAAGTTCTTCTGGTAGTAGTGAAACGCCCAAGCCAGCAGAACCTTAGCAACGGGACGACGCTGTCACAGTCCCCTCGGTCTTCGTTGACGTTCGAATTCCCATCTGAAGAAAGCCATCGAACAAGATTGCCACCTGCGTGCTTCTCAAGCCATAGGGGAGCCCCCCAAGTCATCCTTTGTTTAATCATTGATAATAGTAAACCCACGATTTTTGGGCACCCCTATGACTTGGGAAACCACCACCTCTCTTCTGAACCTGCGCTTTCTCTGCATAATTCTGCCTTCTGGGCCCGAACCGAGTGACTGAAGCCACCCAAAAAGACACGCCCATGAGCTGTCCCATCTTTGCACGATCGTGTTCCTGTGAGCCGCTGGTTGGGCTTTTCGGGGGGGGACGAAATGGGCACAAAAGAAGTCTTTGGCTGGTTGGTGGTTGAACCACTCCTACAAAAAATATGCTTGTCAACCAACCATTTGTTAACAATTAATGTTTAAAACCCACCAACCACCAACCACTTAATTATAGATGAAAGTGCTTGCTGCTCATCAGGTCCTCCGAGCATCACCCCTGAATCAATCCGAGGGCAGTAATTCCGAGAGTACTTAGAGAACCAATGGGGAAAAACATTCCAAAGGAAAGTCACTGCTTCATTCCAAGAGTCTCTTTGCACGATATTCGCTTCTATTAGCCTGCCAAAAGAATCGTCGCAGAATTGGCCAATTTCTGCGAGACAAAACAAGTGGCAACAGCATTTTCAGATATGATAAGCCTATTCCTAAGCAAGAAATGTACATTCCCACAGATATGATCAAATTCCCACTGATACACAGATAGATAATGACATGGAAATAATCAGTGGGGAATGGCACACCACCAATCATGAAACAAGATGAAAAACATTGCGAAACACTTCCCTCAAATAGATATGGGTCCTTCTCAAAATAAGGGGTACCCCAAAATCAGCTATTAAGAATCATTTCTATTCATAAACCATCCATTTGAGGTGGCTCCTTACCTTGAGAAACCATCAAATATCCAAAAATCGAATCCAACAGCTATTGTTTATATTATATTTCATATAGAAACAGCTTTTCATCTCCAAAAATCAAATCCAACAGCTGCTTCACCTCCGATTTTTACTTCACATGGCACACGCTGAGCCTCAGGTCATGAGCAGAATTCGGACACATGGTGGCTGCTTCCTTCACCAGCTGTGTCAATGACTCGCCTGGCAGCGCGAGTCGGCGTATAGCAAGCTCCAAGCAAGGCATGCCATGCGCCGACCAGTTTGGAGTAAAATCAACAGATCTATTAGCATCATTTATAGAAATGAACTGACCAAATCAAACAATTTATAATCAACAGATCTATCATAATTTGCTTGGTTCATTACTATCAATGACTACTGACTTGGATGATTTGGGCACAATTCCAGCTAGAAACCACCATCCCTCTCCACATCCTGTCGCGACCCGCCTGGTGAGAGGACGCGAAGGAAAAGATATGCAGTGGCCAAGCCAAGCAGACTAAAGATGATCAGGAAGATCTGAGTGTTGTAGAACCTGTCAAAACGCCACGCTTGCTCCAATGCTCTGAAGAAAAACACCGCGTTTTGAAGTAGACATTTTGCTCCCGTGGTCTCGACTTGAACCTCAAATGGTAACCAAATCCACCAAAAACTGAAGAAGTTACAAGCCTTTCGAGCATGATAAATGGATGACAAAATGGGCATCATGAACTGTTGTTTTCCAACTGTTATTGTAAGTGATTGTCCCCCAATTTAGCTGCTGGTAATATTGTTGGTTATTGTTATTCCTATTGCTGTTCTGATTGACTATTTTCCAACCAATTTCTTATTGTTGAGTGTTCATAGTTCAAACTATTTTTGTTGATTATTACAATAGTACCATTCATAGTTGGTAATTTTTTAGCTATTGTTCATTATCATTGTAGCTACTATATAAATGGGAGAAACCAAAACAAACCATGGAAGTTGCTCCTGTCGCGTCGGCTGAGCTCCTTACAACTGCAGACCGATGCCCAAGTCATCGTGTTGATTGTCCATGGTGGCCTTCACCAACCTGGAACACAGCAGCCACGACTGGCACCGGTACGCCACCTTGTGCTTATAGCTACTTAATGGTTGTGAACAGATTTCTGATGGTAAACAATTTGATCAATGATGCTTTACTATGGTTCGCAATGGTTAACAACAAGCTAAATGGATGGACTAGTTACCCTCTGGTAAACTCACGTGGACAGCTGGATGAACTCTCCAAATTGTCTGTGGGGTGTATATGGTGGATTTTTCATTGCCAGGTTCCTTTACCAGAGGTACTCCGACGCCTGATGTTGAGGAAGTTGCTTCACACTTCACAGCCAATATGTTCCAAAGGATATACAAGCGGGACAAGTTTGCCTTCCACATGCCGACCATTTTTTCCCAATTCACGGGGAACCAATCTACAAAACAAAATAGACATATACCCTTTGGTAAACTAACATGGCGATGGAAAATCCACCGTAAATAGATGATTTTTCAGGTTTTTCCAAACAAAATGATGGATTTTCCATTGCCATGTTAGTTTACCAGACGTTACTCCAAACAGAATGATACCTGAAATTCAGAACACCCCAACATCCGAAACATCCTTTTGGATGGTTTCAACAACTGGCCTCCAAAAAGTTCATATTTTGGCACTTATCATGAAACCATTTAGACATATCAAGTCAACCATGAGAAATCAACCATGATCAATTGCCAACCATCCACCAGTATGATATAACCATTTTTACCTTCATGGCTGTGGGTGGCCCCTGGGTCCTGGCTGTTCGAACCTCCCCATGGCTCCGGATGGCTTTTGGATGGCGAGGGGGGTGAGTTGGTGACCCAGCTTGCCAGTGGTAGATCCCCTGTTCTTCTTGCTTCTATTCCGCTAAATGTCAACCATCTTCCACAAGTTGTGTTGCTGATTCTCGATTTATCATCGAACACATTGAGTTTTTAAGGATCGACTATATATCAAGCTTCACATTGATAACCTTCTTGTTTTCGATTGTTTTTCATATCATTGCTAATATGATTATCAATTTTCTTCAAACTATGACCTGAGTATTCAAAGCGTTCAAAACTACCTATTATCCACCCTATATTGACTACATATTATGCAACCTATTATCAAATCATAGCCCTATCGTTAATATGCTGGTTTCTCAAAATAGGGGTTGCCCCGGTCATCATCCAGTTTATCTATCATTTATAGTACCAAACCCTCTTTGTCGGGGGGTCCCCTATGACTTGAGAAACCACCATCTATCAGCGCCTCCATGAAAAATCAGCTATGAAAATCTACCACTTAACCCTATAGTTTTGCGGGGTTTTGTGGTCATTCTTCACCACTACTGATGGTTAATGCTGACCCATAGCCATATAATCATTAAAAATCTATCAGCCTGAAACAGTCAGCCATATAATCAATTACCTGTTGATCCATCTATCAAACCCATCAGTAATCATTGTTTTCCCTATAGTTTTGATTGATTATAATCCCCATAGGAAAAACATTAATCATTGACTATTTGTTGATAGATGGCTACGGGTCAATGTTGATCATCAATCAGCCATCTATCAACAAATATTGCAGCTAGATGGTTAAGGTTGATAGATGGCTATGTTTTCCCCATGTATTGCAGCTTAAAGCCTTGACCCAGCTCGCCATCTCTCAGCCTGAGAAACTCTCCCAACAACGTTGCGCCTCCGGACCCCGCGCTCTCCACGACCGCCCGCACGGCGCAAGGACTCGAATTTGATGGAGGCCTAGCAGCGACGAGCCTTGGAATTTTGGTGAGTTTGGAATGGGAAATCAGAAGGTGAACAACACTGGTGAATAATAGTGGTTAATAAATAATAGTAGCTAATAGTGGTGGTGAATGATAGTGGTTAGTAATAGTGGGGAATAATAGTGGTTAATCGGTGTTAATGATAGTGGTTAATAATGGTTAGAATGGTAGAAATTTCAGGTGAATGATGGTTCACAATAGATCAGTGTGGTTAATAGTAGTAGTTTATAGTAGCCATTAATATCAATAATCGTGGTTAATGATAGCAGTCAATCATACTAGTGAATGATGGTTAATAGTAGTGAATAGTATTGGCTTGCAATAGTGGTGAATAATAGTGGTTCATAGTGGTTAGTGATAATGGTTTATAGTGGTCAATAGCAGCAGTTAATAATAGTAGTTAATAATAGTGAATGAAATTAGGAGTTAATGATAGTGGTTAATAGTAGCAGTTTGTAGTAGTGTGGTTAATAGTACTAATGGTCTCTAATAATGTGTGTTGATGATAGTAGTTAATGAGAGTAGTTCATAAGAGTGGTTTGTAATAGAGGTAAACAACAGTGGTAATAGTGATTAATGATAGTGGTTAATCATAGTGTTTAATGATAGTGGTTTATAGTGGTTCATAGCAGTTTGTGATAGTGGTTTATAGTGGTGAATAGCAGTTTATGATAGTGCTTCATAGACTCATAGATGTTAAAAATGATGGTTGATCGTGAATAACAATGGCCAGTAGTAGTTCATGATGGTAAATAGCATAGTTGGCAGCAGGAGTTATTAGTGATCAATAGTAGTTGACAATGGCTTAATAGTAGTTCATACTGGTGAATAGTGCCTAATTAATAGTGACTCATAGTAGGGAATCAAAAAGAGTCAATAAATGTCAAGAATGACCCTCCAGTACGCGCAATGATGATTTCCAATGGTTTAGCATGGCTGAAGACTGGTGCAATCATCATGGTTAATTGGAAAAGAAATCAAGGACACCGGTGAAAGATCTGCCGAATCGACCCCAAGCTCTTGGAACACCCTCCTATCTCAGTGACCCCAATCATGCTGAGCCTCCAATTTCTTTGGCCAAACATGAAGGCACAAAAACTGCATGTGGGAAAAAAAAACCTGGAAGAAGCTCGAAAGAAACTCAACTACTCAACTTCCTGCATGGAAGGACCACTCTTTTCCATCGAATTCCAGTGCAAAATGGGAACATGCAGCAGTTTGGCTGCAAGGAGATACATGGATTGGAAGAGAATTGCGAGACCTTCTAGCAGCAGAAATGGGCTGCGAACGTAGTCTGGCCTGCAAACTGGAAATGCACCTTTGGCTTTCCATTTCTTTTCACCAAGCAGATCCATGGATCTGCCAGAGCTGTCCGCTTCGGACGTGCTGTTATCAAATGCCTTGGGCTGAAAATCATACGGCCAACCACAACCGTTGCACATCCTACGCGGCTTTCTTTGCTGCTAGGAGAGTTTTCATCTCCTGCTTGTTGGTTTCCAAGGTGCCCGCTGGGAGCGCTGCATTCAAGAGGGATGGTGGCAACCCACCCTTGAGATCTTGGAAAATGAATTCGGTCATTTCCATGACGCCTGGCTCAGTTTCACTCATTTTGAACAGCGAACTGTTGTAGTAGTATGCACGGATGAACTTCGGATTTTCCGGACACTCCAGGTGTGTTGTAGTGCGGATGCACACGAAGATGCTTCCATCATCACGCCGGTCGATGGTGTACTTCCAGCAATGATCTCGAGCGGTCATGCAGGGTGCCTTCACACTGCAATATTTGATGTATCCATCTGGAAGTGTCTCTACATCTACCCACTTCTTGAGCCCAGGAAGATTCTTAGGGTTCAACAAAAAGCCAAGGAAATCCTCGGGTGTCACACCGCCGGTGTACTTGCCGTCCCCTCGCAGGAGCTTGTTGGGATTGCCTGATTCATGATTCCGCAAACAGATTCTCATCTTGAAGTTGTGTTTGTAGTCCTTGGGCCAGTCACTTTTGATTTCCCATCCATGCGGGTTGTTGGGGCCCACATCTTCAGCCAGCAGTTTCTGGAATTTGTCGTATTCACTTTGATCGTCGGCTTGAGGCAACACTCGATCGCCCGAGGCGCAGCAGCAACAGCAGCAGCCCATGGTAACCGCCCAGCTACCCTCAGGAAACTGGTGTCGAAGTACGATCAACGCAGCTAGCAGAAACGGGAATTGTTTCCTGCTTACACTCAAGGTGACATAAACTAACCCAGCTTCACCATGATCCTTCTGATTGCCGGTACCTCTATACCTAGCCCCATCTACCTATTCAAGTCGTATCTATGTCTACTACCTATGATAACCTCCATCTATCCAGCTGAGATGGATGATCCCAGATGCCCTCGCCTGCAGGCTCGTCATGAAGCCTTGCCTCAGGGGACGGTTGCCAGCGTTGCCCCAAGGTCTAGCATATGGTGGTTTCTCAAAATAGAGGACCCAAGAAATGGATGGTTTACTACTGTAAATGGTCTCAATTCAATGGTTTGGAGGGTCCCCGATTTTGAGAAACCTTCATACTTCACTCACACCTGCCGCAATTGATACCACAATACATATGCATCATACATAGTTGCCACAAGTAGCCATGATCAACTGCTAATTGTATCAGCGCTCATTACACACGGAAGAGTAACATAACCGACAGGCCATAAACAACTAGCTACTACCTGGAACATAATCAACATCACGTACAATATATATTTCACTGCTGCTAAACCTGTTAAAACAACGTAATTGACTACTGTCTTTGTTGCTTTCACAGACACATCATGAAAACAATGTCCTTGTCCTCGCCAGAGCTGGCAATCTCATCCCCTACAATTACCAGCTCACAAACATCTGTGGGGCGCTCGAATTCGCAAAGCCCGGTGCATCTCAAACAAATGGTTTCCTATTTCCTGATGTTTCTTGATCAACAAACAAGCCACATACTTTGGATCGGGGCTTCAATCACCACCCATGATTCAACCGTGGCATTTTGCAGATGGTGGGGAACTCATTGCTGGAGAGCCCATGCTTCAATGCCCAGCTCAGCGGAATTGAATCGCCAAGCCACGAGATGGCCTTCTCATTGTGTTTCTTGTCCTCCAAGCGAAGCTGTTCAAAGCATGAGGGATGCATCCACGATGGTGATCATCCCAAGTGTCAGGCATCGTTGACGGTGATAAGCCACAAAAGCTATCGAGGTCAACAATCAACTTAACCCCGACGAATCACTGCTACTATCAGCTACGATTCACCAACATGGAGTACATTCTTGACATCATGAACTTGTCATTGACCATCATCACGAAGCACGCCCAGGCACTATCAACCTACAATTCACCATCTACTAAGCATCAATCGTGGTACTGCTGATACTGACCCATGGTGAACCCCACAGCTACCAAAATGCCTTCCCGGCCGGCGGCCTGTGGCGACTGCTTCCTTTTTGCTTCAGCCAAGGCTCCCTGGCCAAAACTGGTAGCGTTGGATCATTTGAAAATGAGCTTCAGATTGATGAATGACGGTTAATAGTGGGTGGTTGATAGTGGTTCATAGTCGTTAGTAGGCACTAATAGTGGTTCATAGTTGCTAATAGAGGTCAATAGTGGTTAATGGTGCTTAGTACTGATGTTTGATGATGTTACTCATTCTTAGATGTTGGTTTTTGACCGTTCAAAAGTGGCTACTACTAGTTGATAACGATCATACTACTGGTCAATACCGATGGTACTACTAGTAGCCACTAACAAATAGTGGCTGCCAATAGTTAAGAATGGTGAATGGACACTTATTCAAACATATGATTTCTGATAGTGCTGCACAAAGCGGTGGCCGAAGTTTCCGAAAAGGAATACAGAAAAGGGAGGCTGGTTTTGATGCATGGATGAAAGAGCAATCCAGTGAAAGAGCGAGATTAACTTGGAATCTGTCTGTCTGTCTGTTTCTCTATGTATCCGTCTGACTGTCCAACTGTCCCTGTCTATCCATCTACCGACCTATCTGTCTACACATCTAATTCTCTATCTATCTATATTCTGTCCGTCTCAACAATACCATATGTATTGCCACGTGAGATACTTGGATCTATCGTTGCGTATATACACCTGTTGCAGACGTAGCATTATCAGACCTACATGGGTGTTTCTCAAAATAGGGGACCTTCTAAATCATCCATTGTTAGCTATTTATAGTAATAAACCAACCATTTTGGGGTAACCCTATGGCTTGAGAAACCACCACATATCTCCTTCCTGACTGCCCCGCCGCCTCAGACTTCTCTGCATAGGACGCCTTTAACAAAGCGGCCTCGCGAGCGCTTTCGCCCCGTGGCCCGTGTCAGCTACGAGTAGCAGTTCGAACTTTTCTTCTGAGAGACTTGGAACTGAACCGTAGCCAGTTACGGACATAATTACAGGGAGATATGATCTGAGATATGTCTAATCTGCTACATTGACTTGGCAGATGATCTGAAGAAGAATATGTCTAATCTGCCTACGGAGTTGACTTGACATTATAGACATTACAGAGTTGACTCTGAAAGTGAACGATATGCCAACTCTGCCGAACTGAACCGTTCCCCCATCTTCCATAATACTTGACATGTGTGGTGCAAAGATTTGTCAAGAAGTCAACTTCCAGCATACCGAGCGGGCACAAACACAAAACTTCCAAGCCAAACTGAGCAGCCTCGAGGTTTACCGATGTAGCAGAGTGCATCATTTTCTTCCTGCAGGACAGCCAGGATTCGCGACCAGGCACAGTTTCCATCTCAAGGTCTGCATTCCCAACTACACCCAACTACCAAACAAGAAGCGCAACTGGAGAACAAAGTGTTCCTTTGTGTCAGGCAAAGCTGGGCATAATCTGGGCATACAAGGCGTGTGTGAGTGTATGTCTCATAATGTCCAGAACCAAACCATGTGCTCTGCGCCCCAGTCATGCTTTCTTTTGCTGCAAGATAGCAGGTGCCCAGCAAGATCAACATGATCAAGGCGACGATGATCTCAGTGCCGCACGAACATATCATCCCACATAAGCCAAGACATCATCAACATCCTGACTCACCTTTGCTCTAGAGTGTGCCATTCCGAAAACATAGCCCGGAAAGTTACAAACACAACGCTCCAACATCATCCTCCTCATGATCCTCATGTTGGATTGCAATCATGATCACTTACACTCCGGTGAACTAATCTGATAGTGGAAAATCCATTTCTAGCTGGTTTCCTAGGCTTCCCAGAAGATGGTTTCTCAAAATAGCAGTCCCCCCAAATCATCCAATACTAATCATTTACAGTAATCAACCAATTTTTTTGTGGGGTTTTCAAACTGGCTCAAGCAACCCCCTACTACTGTACAGGACTCGTGTTGGAATCTCAAAATCTCGAAAAAATCCACCGCCGCGAAATTGCCTTGGCAGCTCTTCATGGCAGATCCGGCTTCTTTGTTCAGAAGCCGGATCCGATCTCGCCAAGCAACGGACATCAAAACATAGGCCACCAAAATGATCGCACCTTGTCCCCAAACCACGCATTCCTGGCGGCATTTTTGCTAGGACTGTACCTCGAAAGCTTCCCATATCTCATGAAAAATCACGCAGAAGGGTGAAGGTCAGGCTGAAGGTCAGGGTCCTGAGAAAACATCACAATACTCTGTGGGATGATCATGAAACACCAAGTCGACCACAATTTGTGCACACATTTGAACACCAAAGACTATTTTTCAATGCACTTTTCACAGCGCTCGCACCAACCAAAGTTAATGTGAGTGTTTCTCAAGCCATAGGGGTACCCTGCAATCATCCAATATGCGTTATTGATCATTGGTGATAGTAGTAAACCAACTATTGTAGTTGGCAGCATTTCCCCTATTGTTGCTAATCATGCCCTTGTGAATAACCATTGTCAACCATTGTTGGCCACTATAAACTCTAATCCAACCATTTTCAACCATTATCCACCACTATAAACCCACCATTTTTATCGGTTCCCAAGTCCTGGCTAGGTCGAAAACCACAGTGAAAACCGTGGACTTCCCTTCACCCTGTGGCTCCTGAGTTCCATCTGCATGGTCGATGAGCTCGAAGCCTTCCTAAAGCGACGAAGCACGAGGCACGAACCCGGGATGCACGTCTCAAAGGTGAAAGTTATTACCTCACATTTGGGGGTTTATTACTGTATGTTTTTAAATTGAGAACCATTGATAGTGAATAAGAACCATTGACGTCACATTTGTTGTTGGTTAAGAACCATTTTATGCATAATGGTTAATAACCATAGGTTTACAACATGTTGGTCTAGTGGTTCGTAACTTATTGGGTTTTATAGGATCACGAACCATTGATACTCTGTAATACAGGATAATAACACATTCACATAGTGACCAACATATAATGGTAAACAATATGTCATGGTTGATCACAATCCCAGTTATAGCCGTGAATAAATTAAGAATGGGAAAGAATAGGGCAACATCGCCATCAAACTCATGGTTATACAACTACTATATGGTGGTTTCTCAAGCCATAGTGGAACCCGAAAGTTATGTTTGGTTTATTACGATGAATGAATAGTATAAAGCATGTTTTGGGGGTACCGGGGTACCCCCATTTTGAGCAATCCTCATTTATTGAAGTACATCAGAAGAAAGAAGAAATACGAGTACATCAGAAGAAACGAACAAACTCTGAATGTTAATGTTTATGTGTCTTGTTTTACGGTTCACTTTGCACCAGCACATGCATGGCCTTGTGCGCCAGTTGTGTTCTAGATCGTACCAGTTCAAAGCAGCCCTCCGGCTACATAGAAGAAAAACACAATTGGCCCGTCGGCAACAATGAACTCATTTGGGGAGAGAGAGAGAGAGAGAGAAAAAAAAAAAAAGTAAAGAAGAAGACAAACGCTGTTGAATCAAACTCTTCTCAATGTTGCAGAAAAGATGCCAAAAGGACAACAATTCCATTTAGATCCATTTGGCAAACCCAACCAAAAGGTGCAGGTTCCTTTGGATCCACTAGCACAATAGGGTGGTTTCTCAAAATAGAGGTACCCTAAATCATCCTTTTTTTAAACATGTATAGAAATAAACCCCCTGTTGTTGCTTATTATGCCCATGTAAATAAGCATGGCTAATCATTATTGGCCACCAAAAAAACAACAATTTTTGTGGGTTCCCCTATGGCTTGATCAACCCCATATCGATCCATCAATCCATGTCCCTCGTCACCGCCACCTCTGCCCAGCTTCGAAACACACATTGCAACGCGCTGGACCGTCTTTGTGCGGATGGTCGCAGAATTTGCAAGCTGTAACTTCACAAGATGTACCTGTGACCAAACAATTCAGCAAGCAGTAAGCTGTAACTTCGCAAGCTGTACGTGCCGAACACAACAAAAATCATTCACTCCAGTTCTTGACCTCTTTTAGAGTATCGTAAACGTGGCACTACTATGATCAACTTGAATGAATCGATTCTTGATTTTAATTGATGGGAATGGTAGTGATCAATTTAATCAATTAATTGTTGGCTGATAGATGTTAACAATTACCATCACAAAGCAGTACCAGTTGATTACCATCACTGGTTGTTGGTAATAGAATGGATGATTGTAGGTTGTTAATGGATGGTTGTTAACAACCACCATCAATTCACAGCCATCCATTGACAACCACAATGAATCATCACTTGAGTGAATCAAGCATGGATAGTTTGTAACGGATATCAATCATTCCCATCCAACAATGGTGCTAATTCCGATCCATTCATGAATCAGCAATCATTGTGGCTGGATGTTCATTCATCAGTGGTTGGTGGATTAATGGATAGCTAATCATACAATTAATGGTTGTTTAACATCAATTGTTGACATTCATCATCTATGGTTCATTCACGGCTTGAAAAACCATCAATTCATAAATGGTCCATTAACACATTCACCAATCCTACCACAAATGGTTCATGAACTTCACATTGTCAACCATTAACCACTTTAACCACTATAAACCCACCATTTTTTGTGGGATAAACCATGATATAACCATGATAGAACCACTATAAACCAGTTTAAACCATGATAATTCAAACCATTTATCCCCATATTTATAAACCATGATATAACCATGATAGTTCCCCTATAAAGCCATGATGTAACCACTATAAACCATGAAAAAACCATGGGAAAAAACACGATTTTGACCCCTATAAACGCCCCCCATCTTCGCCAAGGCGCAAAGGTTGGGATCCTTCCATTTGTTGACCCCGGGGGTCTGCGGGTTCACGGAAGCACAGGAGGCCACGGACTCCACGCAGCTCACCAGGCCTCAGCACAACGGCACCGTCCCCGGGATGGCCAGGGCTTCAGGGGATCACCATCCGTTGACCTAGTCACAGTCCACCAGAGCTCAATGGATCCCAGAAAATGGTGCTTGCTTGGGAGAAATCAGGCTTGGTGGATGATCATTTCACCGTATTTTCTGGCTACAACTATTTCATGGTGCTGCAGTTTTCGAAGATCAACAATATCTGTCAGGGATAGTGCAATTTGTGGTCAAATCATTATCATTACCATCGGTGTTGGTTCTGTGCTTTAAGCTCTGCTATGGCTGTCGGTCAAGGCCACGTACTCCTGGTGAACATCCCCCAAATCAAACTAGTCAACGAGTCTTTGTTGGGTGTTTCTCAAGCCACAGGGGTACCCCCGAATCATCCAATATCAAGTATTCATATCATAGGCTGGGCAATAAACCCACCATTTTGGGGGTCCCCTATGGCTTGAGAAACGACCACATAGCAGCTGTTTAACCATGAGTTTGTTGGTCAGTGGTTTTACTTGATTATTTACCATTCTCAATCTATTACAATGGATATAACCAGAACTGTTATCACCCATGATTATCAACCTTCTTGATTACCATTATGATTAATGATTTCCCCCTGTTAGCCATATACTTGGTGTTTTAGCATTATTGTATGGCTGTAACCCCTATAAAACCCAATAAAACCCATACCCAGCCATACCATCCATCACCAGTATCAATAGCTATAACCCGCCATATACTTGGTATATCCCTATTACTGTTGGTTCTTATCCCCTATGATTTATCACTATTCCATGGCTATAACCCCACCCATACCTATCTCACACAACCTGCGCCTTGGCTCCTCGGTCGGTCGGTTGGATTCATGCCGTCCCAGTCACAAGGATAGCCCAGCGTAGGGACTGCAACGGGACACGCTCCACCCTCGGTGCCATCCCAAACGTTGGGAAGCGAAGGCGGGCTGTGATTGATTGGATGATTAATTGTTGGTTAATGATTGGTTCATGACTGGTTGACTGGATGATTCATGATTGATCATCATGATTGAAAATGGTGATTGACAGTGTTGATAATGATGATTGGTAATGAATCATGATTGGTGATGATGATTGGTACAAGTAATGATTGATTGAGGATTCATAATTCATGATTGGTTGCGAATGATGATTGATAATGTTGATTGGATTCGGATGATGAATGGCGATAATTGTGTGACCATAGTCATTGATGAATGATCATGATGATTGGTTGATAATGATGATGATTAGAACTGATGAGAAGTTAGTTGTTGACAATGATGATCATTGATAATTATTCAATATTGTTCCCAAGAATTTGGGTTGCGACTTTGGAAAACAAGAAACAATGTCACATCATCGAGGCAGTTTCGCAGTTGAAACCGACGCAAACACATTCATCACACGTCCTTCCATATCTGATGGTTGTATCACAGGACACCTGGTCCACACTGCATGATCGTTCCATGTGCTGTTCCACGTACCAGCGTGCCCGAAGAAGTGGTGAACGCACCTCCCAACAGTTCCTTCTTAACAGTGGAACTCCCAAGCCCGGGGCTGCCATGGCAACCTGGACACTCTCAGATGAGCTACAGGCCGCTGGAGTGCTTCGTCCATCGATTCTCCAGGATCCATCCAGTGCTACCATGTCCTGTTAAACATCACCATATATCAATTCTCTCTCTCTCTCATAAATATGTCAATATGTTCGTACAAAATATGATTTGCTGAACTTATTTTCCTGGTTGTAGTGATACCATCATACTATCCCCCTCCATCCTCTGTCGATACCATCCGCTGTCGATACCATCCCCTACCGTTTATGCTGAGAGGCTGTGAGCTCTTTGCAGGTGGTGCGGTTCTCCCCCTGCGCCAGCGCTACGACCATGAGGATTTTGATGGTGAATACTGGTTGGTAATGATGGTTATGTTTGATGTTTTACTGGTTGATGATCATTATTGGTTGGTTGACATATTTAAATCCTGTTCTATGGTTGGGTGTCAATAATGTGGTGGACAGAAGAGCGCGTCGCAATGTGTGGCTAGTGATGGTTGAGAAGAGCAGTATGACTATGTCGGTTGATACCGTTGGTGTTTGACAATAGGACAAATAATAGATAACAATATTGATTGCAATATGGTTGAGGGAGCAAAAGATGACAAAAGCATACAAAAGCAACTTGTCACTAATTGAAGCATTAGAGGGCTATTGGTCGATGTCTATGGTGGGATCAAACACCCAGCATAGGTAGCCGGCCATTGTCCATCAACAATAGGGACCAAGTCCTGAAAAACTGAGAACGGTAGAGGTGACTTTACATCACTGAAGTCATGTTCCCAGAAACTCAGTCCCCAACTCAGATTCACCATGACTCCAACCATGACTTCAACCACGACCTCAACCATGACTTCACCCCCGACTCAGGTATCCCTCAACCCCCCTGGGCTCGGGGGCATCCCCCACCTTGATCAGCCGGTAGTAGCTACTGCCATCGACGCGAAGCAGCTCCGGCGTGCAGCCCGGGTGGCCACCGGTCACGACGATGGGCGCGGCAAGCCATGGGATGAGCCGCAGCATCGTGAGCCACGAAGCTGCAGCACCAAACGGCTGTGCATTGCAGCCGAATCGAAATATGAATTATGGTAACCCCGGATTAATAAACCCCTGGTTGATTAACTAGGGGGGTTCCCATTTTAATGGAAAACCAGTCGGCCTTTAGGGGATACCCCCTATGATCATCAACCAGGGGTTTATTAATCCGGGGTAGTCATTAATTAAGACTACAACACCTCTATATATATATATATATACATATATATATATATATATTTATATTTATACAATTGTAAATTCATGTAAACTAAAACTATGCTGAAAATAAGGGGTTACAAATGTCAGTGTAATTAACAGTACAAATTATAAACCTATGCCTAAAATGCCCTCATCAGCATCTTTCTTTGACAAACCTGGAGTGATATCAAAGGTCAGCCTTCTCCTGTCCCTTCAAACGTCAAGCTTTGCACGCTGCGTGCCCAACCTTTTCCATGAAGCTCAAAGAAAGCTCAAAGAAAATCCGCCAGGTTTCTGATGGTGTAAGAGAACAAGATGGGTCAACACCACATGGCAGTCAGCGACACGCAAACTTTTCACTGCAAGTAAACCCTTGTGCCTAAATGTTGGCGGAAAGACACATGAGTCAACCAGTGAGTGCCCTGTGCTGCACACCAAAGCGATGCTTTGACACTGGTTACAAATCGTCATATTTTACAATCCTCTGGCATGGGCTTTCAGAGGTAAACTAAGCCATCCATGGCGCATTCTGCCCCACCACTCGTCACACTTCAGCCGCTTCGTCAACACATCTGCGAGTTGGTCACTGGTGGGAAGCCAATGGATTGGAGGCTTCAAAGGTTTCTCAGGAGTTGGCCGCGCTGCATCGCCATGCAGCTGTCGCCACTGGTGTTCTGCTTCACGATTGAGAGCTTGTCTGATCCCAGCAATGTCGATGGCGAGTCTCTTCTCACTTGGGGCTCGAGGAACCCCCTCCTTGTGGATATGGTCATATAGGCTTCGACAGTCTGTGACCAAATGGAGTTGATGATGTTTCCCTCCATCGAAGTCCGGAACCAGCTCCAACGTCGCCATGGAAACGAAAAGGCTCCTCAAAAACAATGCGCTTTCAAGGGCCTCCGCGCAAGCCATAGTTTCAGCAGCAAACGTGGACCTGCAAACTCGATGAGAGGAGCGGCTCTTCCAATCAATCAAACTGAAGGGCCCCCCCTTCTGGGTTACGCAATCCACATCGCCCACGAGGATCAAGCTCCCAAGCTGCGATGCAACTTGGTGGTCACCAAGCCACTGTTCATCTCCTTCGGCAAGATCACCAGGTTGTGCGTTCCCCCACGCTGCATCATGATAAGCAAGGAAACAAAGCCGGTCCTCCGGGACTTTCCTCAAGATCACCCCGGAGTCCTGGAACTTGAGCGCATCATCCACAGCCCTGTTTGTTTCTTTCACATCAGCTATGGTCGGCTCCTTCTGTTTCCTCTGCGCCTGACATACTTGGTATTGGATGTCTGGCCTCGTCTGCTTCGCCAGCCATGACAGGCATCCGATGACTGTGCGGTTCTCTTCCATCTGAACAGGGTTTGCTTTGGCTGTGTTGTCAGAGCCGGCAGGGATGTTCATCTTCTCCACCCTGTTCTTGGTGTAGACCTTTTGAGTGATGGCAATCTGTTCGCGGGTGCACTGGTACTCGCAGCCCACGTACTCGAAGTTATCGATCTCCCACTCGTCCACCGGAAACATCTCCTTCAAGACTTTCTGAAGGTGCTTGGAGAAGTCTTCGGCTGCCAGCAACATCAAGTCATCAACATGAGTGAGCAGCAGCCCAAACACCTCGTTGCTGTCCGTGGCAACGAACTGGAAAACACATGGGTCCACAACGTTCTGGACAATCTTATAGTGTCGCCCCATGTACTCGATCTTCGCTTTCTTGAGGTCACCAGAGAGCTTCATCCACCATAGCTTGGGGCTTGTGCTGAGCCCGAACACTCCTTTCAGCACTTCGATGATCTGGCCCTCCTGCAACGTCGGCATTCCACGACGCGGCTGCCTGAAGTACAAGTCACGAGGCGCAGGGATGCCGTTGAGGAAAGCTGCACGGATGTCGCCAACTGCTACGATCCAACCCCGACACAAAGCCAACTGCAAGGCCATGATAATGGAATGTCTGGAAGTCGTTGGAGCATCGGTCACCATGTCAACTTTCCCCAAGTCAGGATCGTGCTGTCCTGCAATGCACAATCTTGCTTTTGGCTTTGCGGGGATCGATGGGTCGGACTTCCTCTTGGCGAAGTTCTTGTCCTTGTACAGGAATCGAGCTGAAAGGATTCGTTCTGGTCCAACTCGACGTAGCACTTCGTTGCTCTCCTGCACACTCAATGGACGAACTGCTTGGTACTGGAGGTGCTCCTGCCATTGTTTCAACTCAGCTTCTCGATACATCTCCCGCTCATCCGGAGGTATCATAGACCAAGGGATCTCCTTCTCCAGCTGTTTCTCTTTGCCTCTTTCGGAAATGGCGTGCTTGGTCATGTAAGCTGTTTGCCCCGTTTCGTGCCCAGTGCGAGCTTTCTTGAACTGGTACGGCACGTCATCAAGGGCTTGCAGTCTTCTCGCATGCTCTTCAAGCCGTCGTTCCCTCCGGGCAGCCATCGACAGCGGGTTTCCGGATCTCTCCATCTCGGCATCAAGCTGGGCCTCGATGTCCTCTGGATTTTCAGCAGGTGGCATCTCGACGTCTGATTCAACATGGTCCTCGTCGATGATGTCGTCGTCAGCCTGCTGCATCACCTTTCGAAGATCGTTGAGGGAAGCTTTCAAGCGCATCATTTCGGATATCTCCTCGTGGTGCGCTGTCCTCAAATGCTCAGGGGCTGCCAAAAGACACCTGCCGCCTCGAGCAACCCAGTAATTGTCTCCCTCCTTTCCTATAATCGTTCCTGGACCAAGCCAGGTGGGACCGCTTTTCTTTCCTTTTCTCTGCTTGACCTCGCGGTAGATGTACACGAGATCTCCTGCCTGGTAGTTCGTCTTCTCCACCCGTGCTTTGCAATTCGCTGCTCTTTGCAAAGCGGCCTTGGTTTGGCACTGGAAGAAAGCAGCTCTTGCACCCACCTTTATCGCATGTGCCCGGCTCATCTTCTCATCTATGGTGATGTTCTCGAACTCCTCAGGGCCAAGATGTCCGTCGAAAAGATCTCCATTGGCTCGGGGTTGACATCCAAACACCCATTGTCTGGGAGAATAGCCAGACTTGTTTCTCAACTGGTTCTTGGCGTCACTGGTGCATGCCACTGCTTCTTGGAATTCGCTCTTGACAATGACCATCTCGTCAACCAGCTTCTTCCAAATTTCCTTCCATGAAGCCCCGTGCCTTTCGCAGATTCCATTCTGCCAATGTGCTTGCCCTGCGGCGCACCTGACCGTGATGCCCCTGGTGTCCATCAGCTGCAAGAACTGGTCGCGAAAGCCTGAGTCAAGGTCGACGATCATATGCTTCGGAGCTCCTGCCCAGTTGATCCAACCTTCGACTGTGGCCCGGCTAAGCTCCTCTGATTTCGTACTGCTCAAAGGGACCACAACCTGGTATGTAGATGCCACATCGACCAGGTTCAGCACAGGCAACGTCTTGGCATCGGACACATCGAGCCACATCACGTCTGCAGCCACGACTTCGTTGAAGTCTAAGGCGACACAAGGATGTGCCACTCTGGAAGAATTTGGCTTGGCGTTGCGCTCGCAGGTTCTGCATGACATCTGTTCAGCGGCACGAAGTACAGCTTCTGGTGCATTGGCCAAACGAAGGTGTCTCACTAGGTCACGATTGGGTGGGCGACCCAAATTTTGATGGATCCGTTTCAGGATCGATGCTATCTTGGGATTCACCTTCCCTTTGAACGAAATTGCACTTGCACCAGTGATGTCTGGTTGCCATTCTCCCATGTCATCGTCCTTGACCTCTGCCTCCTCAGGGACCAGGTCAGTCGGAAATTGCACATGCACACCCAAAGGACGTCCCATTGCCTTGTCAGTGGCGTGAAGCACAGCTGTTCCAAATGCCGTCGGATACACCGCCGTCCATGCTGTGTCACGTCCTTGAATGGGTCGATGATCATGTGTTGGGTCAGTGCATGTTTGTGCAATGTTCATAGCAAAGGTTTCGCTGTTGGTCATCAAGGCCAGAGGTTTGCGAAGGGGCCTTCCATCCACCAAACTTGCCATCCCGAAGTTGCAGAGGTCCACATCAGCAAAAGTAGCACTCTGCCCAAGGAATCTTTGCAATTCAGGTTCACGCCAAAGGTCGCTGCTCCGTGGGTTCTCAATGACAGCGATGCCACCAAGGGCGTGTTGCAATTCAAAAGCCCTGCTAGCAAAACGAACAAGGACCTTCTCCCTTTTTCGCAAGCGTCTGAGCTCTTGTCGATCATAGTTGAGCCTCGAAAACCTGCACCAAACTGTGCATGGAGGCGCCATCCACAGCAAGTTTGGTTTATAGTTGATCAGGTCGTTCAACACATCCTCCTGATCCTGTGCACGCCGCAAGTCATGATCATATCGCAGGTCCCTGGGTTGTAGCACTCCTCTTCGACGACGAGCGAATGCCGTTGAAATCCTGGCTTCCCCTGCAAACACCTCAAGGCAATCCACACCGGAACGGCCTTCCCTCAAGTAGTGCTTCGGCTGCATCACGGCCCACGCTTCCCACAAAGGATCACTCACAATCTCCTGGGTCCAGTTGCCAACTGTCACCGCACAGACAAAGAGGACATTGAAGAGGTTCCGAGCTTCATCTTTCAGCCGTTGTGCGGTCGATCGATTGGCAAGCTTCCTCCGACGAATTCCATCTCGAGCTCGTTCACGAGGGGAGCGAACATCTGCTCCATCCGAAGTGCCAAGCCCGATCTCCATGTCATTCGCAACAATGTCGCCCTCGTCAGGGTCGTCCACGGGGAAGGTGTCATACACCGTGACGTAGGCCTCCTGAGGGTCTTTCATTTGCTCTGTCTCTTCTTCAGAGCTGCGAGACGAGCCTCCATCTTCTGGATCTCCTCGTTGGCGTCGATGGGTTCGTCTTCGAGGTCGTCGTCGCTGATGATCTCTGGCGGCGAACGGCGGCCCCGCATCTTGGAGGTTGTGATCTCCACCCTGCTCCATGACGAATCCGACGACCCGCTTGCTCTTGTCGCACGGCACATCTCCTTCAGCTTGGGCGGGGGAACTTTCGCCATGACCTCGGGGTCCTTTATCACCATCTTCTTCGGCAAGGCCTCGACACGTCGATCCAACTCCTCCTTCGCCCAAGTTGCCAACATCTGGAGCTCCGGACTTGCGTCCCCATTTTGGCTCACCTCCTCGATCGACCAGCGAAGATACGACTCTGGCAGTTCCTTGTACATCCATCCTCGGAACTTCCCGAAAACCACAATCGTCTCGCAAGGCATCTGCTTGACCTCTCTGATCAACTTGAGGAGCAACCCACGGGTTGCCTTGGCCGGCACTTCGATCTCCAACTCCTGGGCCTTCTTGATCAGGTCCTGCAGATTCATCTTGGACATGCCCTTCATGTTGTCCATCTTGGTGGGTTGTTCCTTCTCCATCTGCTCTATCAACATCTGACGGAGCTCCGGCACCGTCCAGGACACATGCACGGGAATGTCCCTGGCATCCAACGCCTCGAGCAGCTCGATCTTCTTCATGCTCCATGGGGATTTGGCGGAGGCAGCACGAGGCATTCACACAACTGAACGTGGGGTCGAGTTCCACACTGAGCGATCGGTCACTCTTGACCTTTCGAAAACGACTGCGGCCAATCCAAGGTCCAACAAATTCGGTGGGTGACATGCTGCTCGTGTAGTGTTCATCCGTGTGCACTTGAAGTATGGTACCATCTCCAAGACATGGCATGTACTCTGTGATGCGACTACCTTCAAGCATGTCGATCAACTGCTTCTTCAAATCCGTGAGTGAAGTTTCCCATGATGCCGGATTGAAAAGATGTTTTCGTGGTACGACGTGAACTCTGATCATCTCATCGGTGGTCTCAACCCAGAAATCCCTAGACTGATTTGCACTCTTCCACCATCCAAAGAAACCCTGTGGACCCAAAAGAGTTGAAGATTCAAGCATGTTTTGAATTTCCAAGTCCAATCTCTTGGGGTAAAACAAGGGCTTGAAGGTGCTGCTGCCGCTCATGTATGCTTCCTCCGCTCGAAGGTAGATACCATCCTTTGGGACATGTGGCACAGCCTTCAAATCTGGCGTGTCACCGAACTGGGAAACAGGAAGTGCAGGGTGACCAGTCTTGCTGTTGATCAACTCAACACCGTGAAGGCCAAGTCGTTGCAAAGTCACCTGTTGCTTTGCAACATCATACTGCACACCAAGTGCCCCAAGCACCGGTCTGCTAAACAAAAGAGGCACATTGCAAGAAACGATGGACACGTGAACTACGAAGGCTTTGCCCCTGATTGCAAACCATGCTTTGACTGCGAAAAGGGCTTTGTACACCTTGGATGCTCCAAACTTGAAGTAGTCGACCTCATCCAAAGTCATCACTGGGATTTGATGGCGGTCAGCAAATTCGACATAGGTTTCGAACCAGCTGTAGCCTGCGACAGTTTTCGTGCAGGCCGTGTCAACGATGGCTAAAATGCCACCGTCGTGTCCATCACATCCTTCGTTCTTGCCGTTCTCGGACTCAAGGAGGTTGCCATCCACATCGGCAGTCATATAGCAACTCCCAACTTCGTAGCGCAAGTGACTGAGACATTCTCCATGATTGCTCAGCAAATGACCGTCACATTCTCCGTGTATGCTGAGCAAGTGACCATGACATACTCCATGATTGCAACGCGAGTGACCGTCACATTCTCCCGGCATGCTACGCAAGTGACCATGACATACTCCGTGATTGCCAAGCCCATCGCCACCATGCGCCCCAGTGAAGACCTCCTCAGTGAGAAAGCACTGGTTGACGATGTTGACGGATTGGACTCCCGCCGGCTTTCCACCCTGACTCGTGGAACCACCGACAGCTGATCTCTGCTTCAGTGGACACTCAGGGTCCTTGTGCCAATGTCCACGACGTTTGCACGCACTGCAGTAGCTGCGCTGCTTTGCTAAGCGCAACCGTTCTTGGTTGCGTGCTTCAAGGGCTTGTTTGTCGACACCCCTGCCCTTGAGCATCTCTTTGTACTTGGTCTTGGCACCCTGGTACGTCATGTACGCGGTGTACTGCTCAGCAGCGGTGTCCTCGTCGATGAGGTCGATGTCATCGTCCTGGGGCTCGTCAACTTCGTCCTCCGAACTATCCTCCTGAGTGGTCATGTGAACATGCTTGGGCCATCGTCGATCACCTTTGCGATGGTCATCCGTGGACGCTGCAGCACCAGGGCGACGAATCGACCTGTCTTGCAAAAGCGCTGCTTGTTGAAGTCGTCGACAGTCGTACTCGTTGTTGACACTGGAGAGCAATGAGAGTTCCTCTCCCTCGGACAAGCGAAGCTTGTCCAAGTAAAGCCAAGCTTTGATCAGTGGCGGAACATCGCACTGAATCTCTGCTAGGCGAAGGATCATCCTCTCGAACTCCACATTGAAATCCCTCACGCTCTGGTCTTGTCGACGTCGTCCACGTTTGAACAAGTCCGACATGAGCTGGGCGATCTTTGAGACCTCCACTTCAGTGAATCGGGCCTGGATCCACTGCAGGAAGTAGGAAACCCCGGTGTCGCTGGCCAACCGGTCGACATCCAACTCCTCCGCATAGATCCAAGCTTTACCTGAGAGGGCGTTGTATAGAGCAAGCCCCCGTTGTCTGGGCGGGAGCTTGGTGCATCTCAACCATACTTGTACTTTTCTCACATATGAGCGAGTGGTTCGACCAAGCTCGTGGTCTGTGTTTCCTTCCCCGTCAAACTCTGGCACTGATAGCTTTTCCGTTGGTTTCCCCCGGTCACCATCTCCGGGATCCCAAGCTCCCCAACCACTACGAAGATCATCACCAGGAACTCCGCACCATTTACCATTATCCATAGCCGTAGTGTTGGGAACCTGTGCGACATAGAATTGACGAAGGTGTTGTTCGCTAAGCCATCCATCATACTTGGGGTCCACATACTCATCGTTGGGTCGACCAGGGTTCATGTACTGCTGCTTCGAGCCATCATCACCATACCATTGCGAGGAAGAATCATAGTTGCTACTGTTGGCTTGGTTCCAAGGGTCGCCAGCCAAACCATGTGTCCACCAAGGATCCTCACTGCCCTTTCCCTTTCCAGACTTACCACCCGCATCACCGCCAGTCCCACTCGGTGCTGGCACATCCGGGTCAGCACTCCAAACCCATCCAGAGTCACCACTCCCACACCTGGATGTAGCACCGGTAGAAGTCGGTGGAGGTAAGTCCTGGGACCTAAAGCAGGAAGGTTTCCATGTAGACATAGGTCGGCACCCCCGGAGAACTCCCTGGAAAGAAACCAGAACGCTCCGCTGGCAATGTAAGAGAACAAGATGGGTCAACACCACATGGCAGTCAGCGACACGCAAACTTTTCACTGCAAGTAAACCCTTGTGCCTAAATGTTGGCGGAAAGACACATGAGTCAACCAGTGAGTGCCCTGTGCTGCACACCAAAGCGATGCTTTGACAGATGGGCCCTGGATGCCCAGTTGGTTCCTCACCGCCGTCCACAGCTGGAGCTGGCACCTCGTGGTGATCTGTGGCACGGCGTGACTCCGTCGCAGGAGACTCGCGTCGTGACTGGAGGGTGGGCTCACCCGGCTCTGAGTCACTGGAAGAACTTTCCATGCGCTGATAGCTCTCCTGGGGTGGCGTGCTCTTGAACCATTTGTAGGCAAGGTAGACTGGAACAACTGCACTCAGAAACAATCCCATGTACAACTCCACAATCCAAACGATCCACATGAAAGCAGCTGCCATGGGGGGCAACTCATTGTAGCCCGCAGGCACCGGCGTCTCTGAAACCTGTCCCTTGAAGTGCACAAAGCTTGGAGCAGCAAGTCGGGGAGCTCCCCATAAACTGTAGTAAGTCTCTCCGGGAAGTAGATACACAAAGACTGCACGTTGAAACACGACCAACGCAACGACAAAGACCAGCAGCTTGATGCCTAAACGCTGCAATCCAGTCAGTTGACGACAATCTTTGAGCGTGGCCAACTTGCTAAGGAAACCCACAGACCAGCAAATGTATGCCAGGGTGGCTGCACAAACAAATGCAATGGTACCAGCATAAACACAATCACTTGGTCCTGACCGCTCCTCCTTTATGCTGACTGAAGGGTTGTTTGGATCGAAGATGCAGGAATAGGTCTCCGGCCTGAGTTTACCATCGCATAATCTCTCAGCTTTTTGGTATCCATTGCAACTGCCAAAGGTACAGTCCCAAACATCATCCTTGCAGGGAGACACCCCATACATGAAGATGCTCAAGGTTGCCCAGCAACGGACACCTGTAGCTTCCTTTCGAACACGTTGGTGCGTTTTCAGGTGATGCAAATCCTTACACTCGGTCGCATTACAAGAGCGAACAGTCACTGGAAAGGCACACATGAGTTCAGGTGTCTGGGTGGCTGGTCCATACTCTGTCATGCTGTCCAGCTGTCCGGAAACCACCTGGAAACCAACTGCCCTCATGCTTTCACTACTGGAGTTGCGCCCGTCCAAACAAATGCCGTCCAGCTGGTTGCGATAGATCTCCAGTGATGTGAGAAGGACACCGGTCTCATAGTAGGCACCAAACGCCAACAGAATGATGCACGGCGAAGATGAAATCAATCCCTTCCTTTGAGTTCCTTCAGGAGTTTCAGTTCCCTCAGAAGTTTCGGTTCCCTCGCTGCCATGGCGTTCCATAGTCTCACGGCATCATGATATGAAGGTGGACTTCTTAAAGAACCAAATCTCGCGCATCCAAAGTGCAACACAACATTGCTGTCATTCTGGAAGCCTCGCATTTTCGATTTCAGCCTAGACCTGTTAGCCAACCAGTCTGAATCAGTACAATCGCAAGAAACCGCATGTGTACGTGCCACCATCAGCGCACCATTTTGTCTTCACAACTTGGCGATCGGAGGCTTCACATCAAAGGTCTTAAGAATTGCACCTTGGTGTCCCAACGTGCTTGGCAGGTGCAATGAATATGGGGGTTTCTCAAAATCGGGAACCTTAGTTGTCGTTGGTTTATAATTGATGAACTAACTTGATGATTTCGGGGTACCCCTAATTTGAGAAACACCCCATATAGTTTCTGATAATTATGTGTTATTACGTTTTCCACTGCCATGAACAAAGCTGGATGGTCCCCCTGAAGAGCTTGCTGTCATCAGGCCTGGTCAAGGGCATCCACATTTCTGCTGTGTGGTGGCCCAAGTGAAAGGCCGCTCCTTACTATTATTGCATGTTCATTTTGTGTGTCTGACGTGTAAGCAGACTGACGACTGAATGACAATGAAGAAAACGATGATGCCACCGAGGCTTAAGTTTGAGAGGAAAGTATGTCAATCAACATGACTGCGAAGATTGTATGCAACAGCACGCCATGATAGTTGTAAGGAAAACATTCCGCTGACACTGTCTCGTGCCTGATGTCACAATATCCAACTGTCCTCAAACAATCGCAGTGCAAGCGCAGGACGAGTCGAAAGGCCTTTTGTTTCATTCTACCATTGCCACCATCTCGTCAGAGCTACGACTTTGGAGCTGGCGAACAGACTGCCTTTGACCGGCATCGTGAAACGCGTGCTTTTTGTGAAGTGGCTGTGGCTATATCAATCCAGTGACACACGGGGCTTGGATCCGCTGTTCACAAGCAGCATAATCATTCATCCTCTGATAATCTTCAACATCTTTTACTGGTTGGTAGTTTCAACCCCTATGAACAATACTGGTCAACCAACCATGTGTTAATAATTACTAAGGGAAATAAGAATGTGAATCAAACCACCAACCAGTTTAAACTGTTGACAGATGTTGACAGGAATCACCGCGGCCCTCAAAAGAATCCCTGAATCAGGCCATCAATGTAGAAGAGACAGCACAGGAGGACGCCCACGTCCACGCCAGAGTGCGCTTGAATGCCTTGGAGCGACGTAGTGTTCGGCTCCAACGTTGGACCCACAAAGTCCATCAAAACTTCTTGATTTAGTCACAAAATGTCACCATCATTTAGACAGTGATAGACAGATGATAGTCTGATTCTGATTGTGATGCATCTGAATCATTCAAACAATGACATGTGTTGAGGCTACCATGCCACAAGCACAAGATTGAACCCTTAAAGGCCGCCCAAGATGCTGTAAAACTTTCTCTCTGGAGCCTCAAATTTCAGGACGGTTCCAGCACTTTGGGTCTTGGCCAAGGTCCGGTTCTGCGAATCCGTCACGATCAGCGCGTCCATCGCTAGGCCCCGGAAGATCATGCCTGGGCACCACACATGCGGAGATGGGGAGTCAACCCTCAGCTTTGAAAGAATCATCTCCTCATATTACTACATGGCACGACGTCTCCCAGGCGACCTCCGCATCTTTACCACAGTTCTCCAGAAACCAAAAAACATCAGAAAGACCAGCAGATTGGACCGGCCGAGTGGCTAACAATCTCATCCGCTCCAATTTTTAGAGCAAACCGGTGGCCCACAGCACTGTCCTCCTAAAGCGATGGCAAGCGATGACATGACAATGACAGTCAAGTCTCAGCGTGAGAAAGGAAAAGTGCCTTTCATGTAGTACAACAATACATATATGTTACATTTTGTTCCATCATATCAAGCACAGTAAAGATCTTTAAATGAGCAAAATGACATAGATTTGCATTCGTTGTTGTCTCCCATGTTGACTTGTATTTTACTAAAGCAATAGAGACTGCAAACTCTGAACCAAAAGGCAAGACCCTGATTTACCTGCCCACCACTATGTTCCAACTCCTTGGAAAACATTGGAAAACTACAGGAAACCTGACGGATGCAGCATCTGTCAGCAAGGATATCTGGGAAGCGCCTCAAAGAGTAAGGCAGGCACCCGTCCCACCCTTTGCCTGCTGGAGACTTGCAAAAATGCTGGTGTCCGGCAAGCAGATCTCCATGTCAGTGCCGGATTTCTGTACAAGAGCGAGTGCAGAGGTATCCACAAAGCCTGCGACGCACCAAGAATTTTGTCAACTGCCTGCTGCTTTCCATTGCTTATCCACATTTGATGTGTTTACCCATTTTGTTTCCTGTGGTGCACTGATATTTTTGCTACTTCAGGATATCCAGGCATCTATTCTAGCAAGAATATTTCATAAAAACCTCAACCAACTGGTGTTCAAGAGCATCATCTGACTTCCCAAGGTGCCACCCCAAAGATCCCATGCCATCCACAGTCCCCTTCCCAAGGTGCCACCCCAAAGATCCCATGTGATCATCCCATCTCCCAGGAGTCCCATCTGCATCCGGCACCTCTCTTAGGGCTGCGCAACAAGGACCCCCGGGCTTCCGGTCTCAAGTTCCGCAGGACGATCAGTGGCTCTGATCTGCCAGCTCTCGCCTAACGGCGCGTGTCAGAAATTGCAGGAGAAATGATGGGAATTGGGATTTCTCAAAATATGGGTAAAGAATAGGGGATAATCATCAACAGTAATAAGGGATCATCACCGAATGATCATAGACATGGTTTCTAAATCCTCCAGTCATTTATAGTGAATAAATCATGCGGTCATTGATAGTGAAAAATCATCCATTTTGGGGGGCCCTACTTTAAGAAACCCCCAAATAAGAAAACCTGAACTGTGATTCTCGGAAAACGGAAAAAACATGTTTTGAGAGTTGCTTTGAGAAAATGATACTCGAACATCAAGGCTGCCAGGCATCCGGTGAAGATTTGGTCAACTTGAGCTCTGCTGTCAGAATTGGCATTCCAATCCTAGGAGCCCATCGAGTCCAAGGGCAGTCCATGTGACCTCACATGACCTCTCTACTTCTCAACACGCCAAGGGTCGGGTCCACCACATCCACGAAAACCACAGAGTTGTCGTCGTTCGCCAGGTAAGGGACCCCCAGGACACTTTGAGAGCCACGAGGGACCAGCAAATCGGGGCAACAGATCTGCTGCTTGCTATAGACGCGAGCCTCCTGACAGCTGCACTTCCAACATCTTCAACGCTTGAAGTGTGTCCGAGCCTCTGGGGGAGGCGCTGGAGTCGCAGAAGCCATGGGAGTCCTTGGAAATTCGGTGGGAAATCTCTGCACACAAAGCCTGGATCTCAGAGATGGATAGAGATGATCTGTAGGAATCAGCCTATGCATTAATGGCTACCCAGGATGAAGCTAAACCCCTGGTTGATTAACTAGGGAGGTTCCCATTTTAATGGAAAACCAGTCGGCTTTTAGGGGATACCCCCGATGATCATCAACCAGGGGTTTAGCTTCATCCTGGGTAACCATTACTATGTACACAAAGCCTCTTAAAGAAGATCCGCCAAGTTTCTGCGACTGAGAGAATCTTCCCCTGTCCCGCGGTTCCAGGGTTGGGCGCATAGACGAACCTGTCAGAGTCCGGGCCGAATTGAATGGCTTGTGGACATCAACGAGACTCGCATGAGCTGCGACTATTGTCAAGATTGTGTTTTTCTTTTTAAATCATATAAGACAGTAAATACATATGATTAGATGTGTTGTTCCATTTATATCATATAATACAGTAAAAACATATGATTAGAAAATATTAGAAACAATGGAGTCAATGGTCACTTCCATATTTCCTGAGATTCCTCGCCAACAGAAGATGAAGTTCCGGCCCGGCCCAAAAGAGATGCAAAATCGGCTGGCAACATCTGGCCCGCATCCCCTCTTGGCACACCAAAGATTCTGCGGATTGTTTCGCACTGTCTTTACCTCACAGAATAGTTGGTTCCTAAACTGGTTTGACGGTGAGGTTAAGGAATGGTCAATCGATGTTGAATTAATGGCTGGTGAATGATTCATTCAATTCATTAACCATTCACAAGCCATCCGTTAATCATTGAGATTAATCATTGATGGCTAATAACATCTAATAACCATTCGTTAACCTGGTGAAGATTAACCATGAATGACCAATAACATCTAATAACTAATACACTCTGGTAAACTAACATGGCAATGGAAAATCCACCAATTATTCATGGTTTCCTTGGGAATCTCTATAAAACATGGCGATTTTCCATTGCTATGTTAGTTTACCAGCAGAGTGTAACCATTCATTCACCCAGGGTGAATGCTTCATCTCATCCCTGGCTCTCACTTCTCGACGCTCCTGGCCTGGCAAAAGCGACGGCACCTTGGGTGACTCGGGCACCAAGTTCATGCTGCACATGCAGCCGCAGACCTGCGGGACACGATACAAAAGGGGAGTTTGATCATGGTTGGTATGTGAATAATGTGAATACAAAAGTCAATGTTTGAATTGCTTGGTTTGATACAACAGTTTGATAAATATTGCGAATATGTGAAGTAAGAATGCTTGGTATGACTATTTTTTCTTAATATTGCTCAACATTGTTGGCAAAGAGGTCAATGTTGCTTCATGTGATTTGACTATGGGTCATTTTGATATTGCTTGATATTGCATAATCTGATTTAGTATGGGTATATTTGATATAAATATTGCGTAACATTGGCAAATGATGACTGACGATGGTTGATAATGGTTTTCTTTGGCATGCAAGTACAAGGGAGTCCTGTTCTGGATACCGAACGGCAACTCTCACTGGTATAAATCTAGCGATGGACTCCAACTGCAACAAACCTTGACAACTTTCGCACGGCACATCCAACTGCAACAAATCTTGACGGCTTGGGTACGGCACAGAAGATATCTTCCACACATGTCCTAACCAGCTAAGTATTGGTCCAAATGCTCGATTTTATCGAACAGGGCTCAGTTGAGTGATTGTATCTCTGTACCTACTGCCATGAGAACCACTTCTAACTTCTAACCGCCTATTGTATTGGCTCACACGTGGGTCAAGAAGCACTCCTCACATTGACTCATGGGGTAGGCGCCCCTCAACTGGAGAACACAGCCCACCGCCCGGGCCACCCCTAAGAGAACGAGGCTGAAGATCAACAGCACCCAAGCAGGACCTGGCAGCTGCGAATTGAAAAATCGATCGAGGCACTTGGGATCTCAGAGGTTGGGAGCAACAGGAATGGTTGATGCCGTTTTATATCCTTTTATCCATCTTCATCGCGGCTAAGCTTTCGATGCTGTTTTTCCATGGATGGAGGTTGGCTTCAACCATCCAGCCTGTTGAAGCTTGGTCGCGGCTTCCAACCAACAGGTCACCTTAGATGGCGGCAGGTAGGCTAGGCACCCAATCCAGCGATCTTTAGCAGTGTAGCTTCACCACCCTTGGTGGCTCAATTTTTGGAAGTTCCTGAGGTTGGATGGGTTCGTTTCCTTCATTTCCAATGTTTCGTTGTTCGAATAAATTGCAAATCGAAAAATTCGCTGTGAGCCACAGTAACCTCGTCCCCGCACCACGAATTGCCAGCACCAAGTGTCGATTGCCATGGGAATAGAAAAGCAGCTGCCAGCTGAGATATGAATTGGAGTCCTCCAAATGGAATCGGACGAAATCAATCTGACCAGTGCAACGCGGCTTCACTCAACACAAATCTCATCTATACGCTTAAATGTCCCTACTTGACTCAAGTTGCCAACAGGAACCTGGAATTGCTTCCTACATCTGAACCTGTTTCCTATATAAAGTAACTGGCTGGGATATAACGAAGGGGGAGTCGTTCCCAGGGGTGTTCTCACCAAATCCCCAGCCTCAGGAGAACTCCACGCAGAGGAGTCCCAGTGACCTGGTGACGTTAGCATCAGCATGGCACAGGTTTCAATCTCAAGCTTTGGAATGAAACTAATGATGGCGGTTCGAGTCAATTGTGGTCGGTTTTATTGGCATACTGAAACCGTTTACCTCCGTGTTTTATGAAACATATTGAAGCCGATTGCAGTTTTGTTGAAACATGTTGAGAATTTACAGAGTTTATCGTGTACAATGGCTCTAATACCCAACCGCAAACCCTTTTAGTTCAAAGTCAAACAGTAGCCACTTTGCTCAACAACTCTTGGCTTCCATTTAGCACTGAATTTTTGGCCCAGGAACGCTGACTCTGGGAAGCCTTCTGCATTAGTACACTGCCCACGGCGCTTGCCGTGGCATCGGTGAAAGGTGTTGTAAGGTCGCTGGTCCTCCCACATTGATCGCCTGAAAAACGGATGGAACAGTGGTGCCATGGGTCCCCTGTCCATTGAGAATTGTGGTGCAGCTGTCTTTAAAGGGCATCATGTTTGGGTGCGATTGATACCTGAACGGCCCCATTTCACACCAACAGAACATGGAAGGAATGCAGGATATCAATCCCAATCTCGAATCCCAACATCTGAGTGGATGCATTGCAGGTCAACATCGAAGCAAATGAGCCATCAAAGAGGCACACGGGCCGTGAAGTTCAACGATGCCGCTCCAATCTCAACTGACTTGGAGCCCTTGATTCACTGCAGCCGAGCAACTAAGATCTAAGCATAGACCAGGAACCTGAGCTTAGCGGTCTCGTCAGATATTCCACCAGATCCACCAAAACATGTGCATTCATGGTAGTGGAACAACATTATAGGGCTGTATATTGTGAGTGGCTTGATGAATACCTTTTCTTGTGAGTGGCTTGATGAATATGCCCAAATCTCTGGAGATGAGAACCATTTGAGTGGTCTCATGCGGTGGTCTCATGCGCCGTGCACGCACGAGTCCGGCAAAGGATCGACCAGCCATCACCCTGCTGCTCTGCTGCAAGCAGGTTTCGTTTCACAGCAGTAACAGTCAGAGTGGCGAAGCTTGATACACCATGGTTGATACGCCATTGTTTCGCACTACAGGTCAATATTTATCACTTCGCTATACACCACTAATCTAACCAGTAGCAAAGTGGCCAGTCATATGCCAATAATCGACCATGTTTTGATACCAATAAGGCGTATCAATCGATCAACCATTCTATTAACCATTCTATCAACCATTAATCATTAACCATTCTATCAACCATTATTTGCCATTAATTACTAGCCATCAACCATCAACCATCACCCACTAACCATTGGAAACTGCTTGAAAAGCTGCATTTTCCCACCGTTTCCACGGTGAATCACTGGACTCCCCTGGGCATCCCCTGGGCAGCCACGCTATGAGGCCCAGCACCAGCCGCATCGAGCCGCGGGGCACGCGGCACCGGAGCCGTAGCTGCGGGGGGCAGAGGAACTTGGACCAAGGAGAAAAACATATGGATATGAAATACATGAAATCCATCAACTTTGATGAAAGATATGCTTGATGGATTTGATGAACTTGATGAACTTGATGGATTTCATGAACTTGATGAACTTGATGGATTTGATGAACTTGTTTTGGTTGATGAACTTCTGAAACTTGATGAACTTGTTAGTATAGTTGATGAACTTGATGAATTTGTGAGTTCATTGATGAACTGATATGTTTGATGAACTTCTTAGTTGATGAACTCGCTGAACCCGATGAACTTGATGAACTTGCGAACGCTTAGCAGTACAAGTGGTTGGTTTCTGAGCTTGATGAACTTGTTTGTACTTTCCCTTGTTTGATGCTTGGTGGTTACTGCCCACTGATTTCTGGTCGCAAAGCCTTGGGTGCCGGACTGAGCAGGAGGTAAAAGCCGACCGTGCAGGCCACCTTCCAGGATCCAGCAGTGTCATTGATCTCCAGTGATAAAATCTATGAGTGATCCAGTGATCTATGTTTATTAAAGTATAAACTGGTGGGATTCAGAATAAACTGTTTCACTGGAGATGAATAAACTGGTGGGATTCAATGAATTTATCTCCAGTCTTTTGATCAGTGTCCCACTTCAGGAGTTAATCAAACTGATCATAGTCACCATAGAAGTGTTTTACCCGACGGCATCCTATCAAGATCTATTCAGTTACAGTAGATAGGTTCATATGTCCAACCAAATTCTCAGAGATCAACTGCCACTTTGGGCCGATCTGAGCAACCGTTGGTATATCCTTGCTCTTGTTGGCGATGAATCTTCTTTTACCTAGCTATTAATCCAGGGATTACCCACTACGACCTAGCTATTCCTCTTCATTTACCTAGCTATTCCCTAGCTGGGTGTTTCTCAAGCCATAGGGGACCCCCCAGTTGTCATCCTAGCTATTAACCATTGACAGTAATAAACCAACCATAACTAACTTGGGTCCCCTATGACTTGAGAAACCCTCAGCTAATCACCTGGGGATTTAGCACTACTCAACAGCACTGCCAGCTGAACCACAGATCTGCCGCCTCGAAAGTTTGTCGCTCACCCAGGGCGCCGAGAGCACCGGCATAGGTGGCCTTGAGCAGCTGCCAAGGTAGCTCCAAGCATCCCAGGGGTCAGTTTTCACTGGGAAAAACATGGGAAAACATAGGAAAACAAGGGAAAAACACGGGAAAACACCAATGCCTTGAGGCTACCCGTGGCTAGTCATGGCATGGATGTCCAAGACCCAGTGATCCATCCAATGCAAGGATTCACAGGGCACTGTGAGCAGCTTCATCACATCTCCCATGGCCTCGCTCACGTTCATTCCAGCCGCCAGAAGCTCATCGCAGAGCGTTAAAGCCTGAACTTTGGAAAAGTGAGAAAGGCCGCATCTTGGTTGGAAAGGGTTGCCTATTTAGTATGTTTAGCAGTTTTATGCTTTTTTGTACTACAGTTCAAACAAACATTGTACGTACATTAATCATTGTGATCAATCATACTTGGTGATGGACCACTTCCCAAGTGCACAAGATGTTTCATCAACAGGCCACATAGAACTTGTGGAGACACAAGGGCAAACAGGACTGCAAACTGTGAACATTCAGAAGAGGGACCCAGCTTGAAGAAACTGGGG
This sequence comes from Symbiodinium kawagutii, assembly GCA_009767595.1. Lineage (NCBI taxonomy): Eukaryota > Dinophyceae > Suessiales > Symbiodiniaceae > Symbiodinium > Symbiodinium kawagutii. The sequence continues at coordinate 62,937 of VSDK01021081.1, forward strand.
GCTAGTTGGCAAACCAGTGCAGATATTATTCTTAGAGGTCAAATGAGGCAATCATAAATACAGACTCCGGCTGAAGTGGTTCGAATCGGTTCTAGATCATTTTTTAAGGAACGGTCCTAAGTGTTCTAGAACAGTCAAGTTCATGGCAGTCAAATCAATATGTTTCCCTATGTTTCCCTCCTTTTCGCCCCAAGTGTTACATACCAATCAGTTCCTGACAGAAAAAATGCATCTGTCTCCGACCGAATTCGCTTTTTGATCGTGGTCTGATTGATGAACCACGTAGAGGCTGTCATCCGCGTATGCACAAAACCAGCCCTGACCCTGGGAAGCCGCGCTGCCATTTCCTGCTCATCCAGAAGAGGCTGACATTCCTGGACGGAAAAAATCGTCTCAAAACCACATTATTGGTGGATAAACTGATAAACCATCCTGCAGGGATTGGTGTCCATCCAAGGCTATCCCGTTGCGCCGGCCCTCAACCATCCCAAGTGGCGCAGGGGTTTATCGACACCACAAGTCTGAGCTGATGGCCTTGAGCTTCTTTGCGAGTGGACCGGTTACCCAATCTTGTGATCACCCAGATGATTTTGTCTCGAAGGAGATGCCGAAACTCATTATGAGTTGACTTGACTGGTGTACTACGCTGTTTCAATGGTTGTTGTTTTGGTGATTACGCCCACGAGATTTCGCGGTTTGACTAGTTCTTCACTTAAAAATAGTTTCCTGCTCAGCTTTTTTTGTTCAAGAAAAGCTTTTGGATTTGTGTTCAAAATCCTTTTTGTTCAAGAAAAACTTTCCTTAACAGAGTCTTTCTTCAACGTCCCAAACTCTTTGCCTTCGCAGCATGTTCCAACCACGCAGCTCGGATGGCGGCTTGGTCGCCACGAGCTCCGCGCCTTGGCATCTCTGCCGTCCGAGAGTTTGTCAATGACCTCCGCTGGAACGCCTGGTGGCGGTACCCCGTGATGGAACCTGGCACTGCTATGCGCACTTCAACGATGTTCAACTTAGAATGCCCTGAATGCCACTGGAAGTATCTAAGTGTCTAAGTGGTAGATCAACTTGGAATGCCACAGAAGTTGGAACTATCTAAGCGGGAGATCAACTTGGAATGTCACAGGTTGCATACATCCCTTGCTATTTGGTAAAATGCGTACTACAATCGGGCTTCCACTCGAATGTGCAAAAAAGTCCGACCCAGGAGTCATGTTCCATCTTGATCTGGAACCTGCAGCTGCCGCTAGCTTCTGGTGCGACCATAGGGCGTACTTTGCACCCGTTCTTTGCACCTTGGCAAGGTTCAGTCAGGCAAATGGAAAAAGGGTTTCAAAAGACTTGGAACGAAGTTGTTGTGTCATCGTGTGTCTGTTTGTTGCATCTCTGTCTCCATGCAATGAACAATGACTGCATATGACTGCAATGACCTGCCACTTACAATCCGAGTTTCCAGGCAGTTCTCAAAATGCACAGCCTCGGTAGATTCACTAGCAGCAAATTCTCAAGAGCTGATTGGCCAAGAAAGACTGTGCACCACTTGGTTTCAAGTGTTTTGGAGCCGAAGAAGCTGCCATTGTACTACCAAACTTGGGGGCCTATATAGGAGTTGCATCATCTCTCTACTTCGTTGGCGACAACATTTGTCATGTTCAGATTTGGATATCGTTGAAGTATGCATTTCCCTCAGTCCGCTCTTTCTTGGCATAGGACTGTTCATTGGCATTGTTTTCTCTGGTGAACTGCCGTTAAAGTTCGGCCATGAAATTGCAATTCTTTTCTTTGCTTTCACAAATGGGTCTGAAAACCTGTCTTGAAGATCGCAATCCAGAATCTAGGAATAAATCGGGGAACCGCAGTATCAACTTCTCCAAGCAGGTCGCGGTCTGGCATGTCTCTTGGGTGAAAGGGTGGGTTTGAGCATCGGATCGGTTATATTTCTTTCAGGATGAGGGCGAAGATGAAGAAGCAAGCATGCAAGAAACAAGGCAGTGATGAGGACACATATATGTGAAGATGACAAGCTGAATCAAATGGATGAAAGGATGACGGCTGGCAACTGTGTCAAAGCATTGAGATTCATAAGGTAGGTCCGATCCAGTGGGAGCTACAAATGCTACTCTTGGTTTCACGCAGCAGCAGCTCGAGAGCATTTTGCAGTCTGGCCCGTTTGTGTTGCGACGGCTCATCATCCAGGACCATCTCGTCCTCCTCTAACTGAATTTCACACTCCAAGCTCACAACCCGACCTGGCACCGGAAGCGTTTCTGGTCAACTTCTTGGGAGGTTCACGCGCGTTTTGTCATGGTATTGATCCTTCCAGTTCTAGAATTGGCACCCATCAATCTGGTGATTTCCATCACTTCCTTTGTGTGATGTCCAACAATGACATGGCAATTTATGGGAACTTGGCGATTCTCGCTGTTGCTGGACATAAGCCATACTGCAAGTAAGCACATGCAACAAACAGAAAGAACCAAAGAATAGCCTTCTGTTGGACAGCTGTATCCAATGAAGGTATCCAAAGATGCAAAATCAAGCTGACCAAACGAATCCAAGCTACGATAAGACCCCATCATGTTGGAAGTAAAGATGTACAAGTACAAAATCATAGAAGTACAAGTTGAATTCGTTCACATACAAGTAGAATTTGCTGATATACTTGCTGGTTGCATAACAATTTTCACCCCACGTTTTTGGGTCTGTGGCAAGTCTCAACCACACTGCCTGGGACCACTCGCTCTAGGCAAACGGCAGCAGGGCGCTTGGACTGCAGCCGCTCCTGAGAGGGCAGGTTGTATGGCATCCATTGTGTGTTTTGGGGTACATGTATGTGTAAACCACGTGGGGTGCCAGGTGTAGATGTGAGCGTGCCACTCGCTGATTGTCAGTGTCTGCCACTTGTCGTCACATCAAAAAATGACCGGCTGACACTTGCCAGAGCTTCAAATTCCCTCAGCTACTGGGGGCAGACTGAGTCTACATGATGCTGCTAAATCTAAAAACCCATGTGAATTTGGCACAAACCTGGTCATGGCAAATCTTAATTGTCAACTGGTAGCCTTTCTTCCGCAAGTTTCAGGGATGTTCCATGTTGACCCTGCGTAGTTCATGGGGACGCCACTGAGTTCTCCCACCTCACCAGGATCGCTCCAGCGCTGTTGGGTTGATTCGGCGAACCAAGAATTGCCCTGAGCTGGGCAGATGCTTCCAGGAAAAGATCCGTGATCTGTGTGCAGCTATTTCATGTTCACGTTTTTTTTCCTGTGTTCAGATTATTTCTGGAACATGCTGGATTTTCAGATGAACACAGATTTTCCAGGAAAAAAATCCTATTTCAGTCTGAACATGGATTTTTTTTTCTATGTTCAGACTATTTCATGCTCTTGTGCGCGGGCACAGCCCCCTGACCGCCTTCAAAGTCAAAATGTTTCACGGTCACATTTTTTAATAAAAAATCATTGAAAAAATATATGCTGAATATTCACTGATATGCTATTTTGTATTGTATCATCAAACGATCATGAAAACAAAAGATCATCCCCCATGCTCACAACAAGCCGCATCAATTCACATCTTGTGGTCATTACATGTTATCTCAGGAGTCGACCGTCTTTGATTCACATCTGTCTAGCACCATTTTCTCTCACTTTTGCCATTGGTGCGCGGCAAGGAGTTCAACCAGGCCATTCCGACCGGTCTTCAGTTCGTTGGACTTTGCCTGCAATGTCTCACACCAGTTCTTTTTGATGCGCCGTCAGCGTGGCAAAGATTTCTGTGCCCCTAACACCCAAAGCTTCCTGCGAACCCCTGGAAGCAGAACGACGAAACAAGCTGGTTTGTGGCGTATGCACCTGGAATCAGCTGGGTGTGCACTTATGTTTTATGCATCCACTGGGTTGCACTGAAAAGCCTGGGCTTTGGGAGGAAACAAATTTTACGCCCATTTGGCGCCACTGTACTTCATGCAGCTCATTGCCCTTGTCGATCATGCGACCTCAGCTGCAGCTTTGAGCGCGGCGTAGGCTGCTTGGCCTGCTCCCGCTACTGCACTTCCGCCAGCCATGGCTTGGTCCATGTCAACGCGGTCCTAGTGGTCGAACCAGACCAGGCAAGGTTGAAAAATGTTTCAAATTGGCCAAATCGGATCTTTTTTCGTGAATGCCTTCATTAAACTTACGTGAAACTTACTTACGGTCAGCTGGAATGACGAAGGCAGCCAAATTCAAACCACAAATGCGTACTGCAACATCTGATGAGACTGCGGTGCAAAAGGCTGGTCATGAGACTTTAAGCCATGTTTGAATGCCTCTGGCTTCCCAACCACCGTCCTCCACCGCTTCTTTGTAAGGAAGGGGGATGTCTTCAAAGCTTCTGCCCAGGAAGACCAGGTGGTACGTGTACTTGTAGCCTACTCGCAGCACCATATATCCGGAGAACACCAAGCTCATCGTAGCTGCCCATGAGAGTTTCTCTACCATGAAACCTGGGCTTGCAACATCCCTTTGAACTAAAAAAAACACATCGACACGATATAACCATATATGACCGTATGACCTAACAGAAACAAATAACGAGCCGCAATGCCTTGGGAGCCAAGCAGCTGTCCCGCATCAGCTTGTAGTTCCACATGGTGGCTCCAACGCTTGGCAGAGCTTCCACCAAGAGTTCCACGAACACCATCATGTGATACTTGCGGGGATCAACATGTTGCGTGGTTTCGTGGCGAGGGGCCCCTCCAGCACTCTGGTCAACGGCGCCCAAGAGGGTTGGTAGCTTCTCAGAGCCTGAAGACTTGGTAAGGCCTTCCTTCTCAGTAATGCCTTCCTTCAAAGCAACGCCTTCCTTCTCAGAGCCTGGAGAGTTGGTAGCTTTCCCAATACATGATTCGTACATCACCAGGATTTCCTTGGCGAAGAGCAACCGCAAGCTGTGCAGCACAACGCCCAGGAGAAACACCGTCATGAGGTGAAGGGTTGCTGTTATGGGGGCTACGATGACGATCAGCAACGGTGTCAGGATGCCGAAAATGAACGTCACGGCCATGTTGAGTCCGAATTTTTCAGGTGAATCTCCGTGTTCTTCAAAGACTTGGTGACAGCCATTCTCCGCCAAAGCCTTCCACGTTGACCACGCAACTCGCTGATACGTCGCAATGAATAAAAAACAAAGCCCACTGCAGAATTGGCTCACGACCGTGCAAATCCCTGCTGCCAATGTAATGGTGAGCATTGTTGCGAAGGTGCTGTAGCCGAAGTAGTCATTCCCGAAGGTGTTCAGAATGTCGGACGCAAAGTCAGCGGAGCTCAGAGCAATTTCCACGGTCAGCATGAAAGGTTTCCGCATGGCAAGGCTGTAGATGATGGGCACCGCCACAAGGATGCCACTTGTGGAGCCCAAAACAACTGGGGGAATGCCAAGCTCCAGAGGTGCTGCGCCCTTGGTGTATGCATCAGCATCCTTGAGTGGATTCTCAGGGCGAAGGGCATCAATGCACGTCTGAGGGACTGTGCATGGAATCGTGCCGTTGCCAGAATTGGCATCGGCACATGGCGCCGCAGTCTGTGTATGTGCGCCCGTGCCTCCATACGGGTGGACGCCTTGGAAGGCTTGGACGCACGTGGGGGTCAAACAAGCATGGTCAAACAGCTGGAAGCTGCTGTCGCACGTGGCGCAGTGCTGGCGCTTTGCGCCGGGGCAAGCTGGGCCAGTTGAGGCCTCACCATTGTCGCACTCACAGATCGGGTGGCAAAAGCCACCAAGCCTGGCCCAAACTCCCAGCTCCCGAACAGAAAACTTTTTTAGGTAAAGCCAAGTGGGGACTCAGCTTTGACATTGTCAAAGATCACATTGCTTTTAACTTTCAGGGCCAGGTTGCAATTCATAGCCAACACTTGACAGCTTCACTTGCGTCACTTTGACGGTTTCGAAAATGTGCTGGGTTGACAGGCCAGTTACAGGACCTAGCTATGATCGCCTTTTTGGGGAACAAATTGCAGGCAAGCGGCAGGGAGTAACCACGATTACATGAATCGCAGGACTCGGCACCAGATTCTGGGCAGAAAGCGCCGTGGGTGGGAACTCCATTGTTGCATGTGCAAGTGCGTAATACGCAACGGCCATCCACCAGGTCACGGCCGGCATCCGTGCACCATTGGTCTGGGACGCAAAGGGTTATAACGGCAAATAAAATGCCAAGGAGAACCAGAAGAAGTAAAGATGCACATTCAAATGGAAATGGACTTACCTCACACCATTTCCCACCACAATGTAGCACGAAAGCGCAGCCAAAGTAGAACCCCGCCAACAACCCCAACGGCACGACCAGCCAAAGGATCCAGGCCAGCAGGTACCCAACCCAGCTGCACCACCAGGGGGCCATCTTCCACAGCGTGATTGCCGAGAAGAAGTCCCAAATCCCGATGCCCGCCGCACGGAGATGCCCGTTGAAGATGAACACAGCAGGTAGCTTGAAGGGCTTTTGGGGCAAGTCTCTGACCCTGGTCCAGAGGAACCTTTGTTCTGAAAGAGCTTCGACCGGAAGAGCTTTTGGTGGAAGAGGTTGATGGTCCTGACTCAGCGCCACTGTGCCAAGGCACACGGCCAGCAGGGCCCAAACTTTCGTCATGGCGGGGCTGCTCTGGCCACAACTTGGCACACACGCAAAGACTGCGCAGCTGGGCAAATGAGATCCAAAATGGCACTGACATGAACAACTTTTTGCAAATTTGCCATGAGACCGACCAATTTCATGCAGAACAAGAGGAAGCAATGCCTCCCGGAAACCAATCCAGTGCTCAACTCATCTCCAACCTCAAGTCTGTCTCAGGCTGCGCCAATGTCGTCCTGGGTGTCCCCGACTGATCCAGGACTGATCCAGCAATGCTCCGACAACAGTACCTCGGGCGCGAGACGGGCGCACCAGTTGGGCCATCATCACAGCTATCAGCCATTTACGTGATGATAATGGTCCAGAACTCACGTCACGGCATTGTTTTGATCATTGCTGTAGCAATGGCAGTCTTTGAAAAAAATGCTGCAAACCAATTTCAATATCAGAACCCTGGATGAGGGAAGTTCAAGATCAGCTTTGCAATCCTCTACAGTAAGCAAAACACGTTTGGCGAATCACTTTGGGGTTCCCTTCTGCTGTCTCTATGTCCAGTTGCCTGGGAACCGCACAGATTTCAAGTGGTTTCACCCACATCAGGAGGACTCCAATGCCTTCTCGATGAGATGACACTTCCTGTGGAGCATGGGGCCGGGTCGCTCTGAGACGTGGCCATGGCCAGCAAAGGATGGGGGAAGGGATCAACAGCCAGTATAAACCCATGCGCTGAGGAAAGCAAAGCTTGGTCCTCTTCTCTTGCATCTTGGCATTCAGACCTTGATTCGCAAAGGAAAAAGGCGAACTGTGCCTTTCCTGACGATCCTCCTGACAGTCGATAATGCTGGTTCTCAAATATATGTTTCGCTCCGTGCATCTGTTGAGGTTACCAGTCAGTTCGTGGTAGTTGGTTGACTTAACAAGACTTGAAAAGACCCTGTATCTACACAGGGACTATCCTCTGGGCCTGCACAAAACCATCCCTCAGCCTGGGAAGCCACACTGCCATCACCTGCTCATCCAGAAAAGGCTGACATTCCTGGACAAAAATTGTGTTAAAATCGCAGGGTTGATGGATAAACTTGCACGGATTGGTGTCCACCCAGGGCTATCCCGTTGATGGGCTTCGACAATCCCAGGAAATCCAGGCGCAGCTCATGGGGGAACCTTGGGTGCCACCAACCAGCTCATACCGTGCCTTGGCACCTCTTCCGTCCGAGAGCTCTCGATGACGTCTGCTGGAACGCCTGGTGGCGCTTGAAACATTGTGGTGGAAATTGGCACAAGGAAAATGTCAAACATGGAGAACGCTTGGCCGTGGCACAGTTCAACTTAAATGCCACAAGTTGGAACTATCTAAGTGCCTGCGTACATCCATTGTCATTTGCAATATGCATACTACAACTGGGCTTCCATTCGGATGTGCAAAAAAGTCCGACCCAGGAGTCAAATTCCATCTCGATCTGGAACCTGCAGCTGCCGCTAGCTTCTGGTGTGACCATAGGGCATACTTTGCACCTGTTCTTTGCACCTTGGTGAGGTTCAGTCAGGCAATTGACAAAGGGCTTCAAAAGACTTGGAATGCAGTTGATATGTCATCGTGTGTCTGTACGTTGCATTTCTGCATCCATGCAATGAAAGAAAGACTGTGCACCACTTGGTTCCAGGCATTTTGGAGCTGAAGAAGCTGCCGTTGTACTACCAAACTTGGGGCCAGGATGGGCCAGGAGTTAGTAGCTGAGGAGTGGTCGCGATGGCAGCGAGGTTCGCATTTGATCTCTGCTTCGTTGGTGACGAGATTTGTTATGCTCATGTTTCAAGAACGCTGAAACATGCATTTCGCTCTGTCAGCTCTTTGTTGGCATATTGCACCCTGTGCATTGGCATTGGCTGCGTTGATGAAACATCCGTTTTCAGTATCCATTGTCAAACGTTTTAGGGCCATGAAATTGCGAGGCTTGTAAGTTTCTTTGTTTTCGCAGATGGATAGAAGCACATGTCTTGAAGATTGCAATCCAGAATCTATAAGAATCAATCTGGGAACCGCAGTATCAACTCCAAACATGTCGACATCTGGCATTGGTTTCTCGGGTGAAAGGATGGTTTTTAGTATTGGATCCTGGATCTGCAATGTTTCTTCCATGATGATGAGGATGATGAGGATGATCGATGAGGGCGAGATGAAGCAGCAAGCATGCAAGAAACAAAGAAGTGATGATCAGGCAAAGCGGAAAATGAATGAATAATCATGACATTGCAGCTGAATCAAATGGATGAAAATGATTGTCGCCCGGATGACTGTCACCAGAATCGTAACCACGGCTGGGCACAGTTGGGTGTCGAAGCAGGCAGATTCATGAGGTCCTCTCCCCAAATGCCTTGCAGCAGTGGTAGCTACAAATGCGTTGCGATCCTTTGGACACAGCGAGGCTGCCGCTCGCATTTTGCAGCCTGGCCCGTTTGGGTTGCTTTGGCTCATCATCCAGCAAGATCTCGGTTTCCTCTAACTGAACTTCACACTCCAAGCTGACAACGCGACCTGGCAGCGAAGCTGACAGCGTTTCTGGTCAACCCGCGTTTCGCGAAGGTATCGATCCCCCGGTTTCCCAACATGGATCCAATGACGCGCCTTCGACCACCTGGTCTATGCAGACCGCAGCAGGCCGCTTAGCCTGTAGCCGGTCCTGAGAGGGCTTGTCATCCTGGGAGACCGTGGATGTGTCCATGACTTGTGGCAGCAAAAACCACGGTGCTTTAGAAACCCAAGTTACTATTGTGGCGTGGGGATGGTCCCAAACATTGCCGTCCCGGTAGGTCACGGTTTGGATCTCTGGAAATTCTGGGGGTGTCATCCACCGAGGTGATAAGTACATCACTGGTTCGAGAGAAACCAACCAGGTGGTACATGGCAAAGCACTGACCATGACATGCAAACCACAAGGCATGGGTCTCCCAAGATTTCGTGGGGAAACTGAATCTTCAAACCTGAAACATTCAGCGCCACCTTCAGCACTGGCAATTCCTGTCAACCACCTGGATTTCTACCTTCGAAGTGAGTCAATATCCTATATCATCAAATCATCAATCTCACGGTTCAGTAAGAATCAATCATTGCAGCAACCGTCACAACAAATTATAATCAACCCCTAGTGCCAATCAACCATCATGCTCATGGGTGATTTGCCACTATATGCCATCACTATCACGGCATTATAACTATTGCCATGGGTAATTATCACATCATTATTTATGAACCCATATTGCCAATCAACAACTATTATAGTCAACCACTATGCCAATACAATCAACCATCAAAGCATTGATTTTTCCCATGGCATCCCATGGCAGCCATCGGTGGTGCCCAGGGTCCAGCGCCCGTTGCCGCGCGGCCGCCCACTGTGCTGGCGACGCCTGGCGGCCCCCCACTGCGCAGCCCACTGCGAAGGCGTCGGACCCGCGGACGCTTTGGCCTTGGCCAACCTGGGAGGCAGCTGCGAAGGCTGGGAACTGACAGCTACCTGTGCTGAGCTTGGCTCATGCTTGATGCTTGTGGCTGTGCTTAGCCATTGAATTGACATCAACGGAAAATCTATTTCGACATTTTCACAGCTGCTAACACCCCAAGAAATGATCCAACCAAGTGCCTAAACCCCTGGTAACCTCTGAAATCATCTGCTACCCCCAACTCCCATGGCATCCCCAGCCCTCCCCGGTGTCGCCTCTTGCCGCGTTGGTTCCGCAGCGCCGCGCGGCGCTGGCGCCGCGCCTTGGGGCCGTCGGCGAAGGCGCCACCCACGTGCTCGATGCCGTCCTCCGAGTCCTCGGAGATCTCCTCCTCCGACGAGTCGTTCAGCACCGCCAGCTCCGTGCCTTGGAGGGCGAAGGATGACAGGGGTTGGGAGGAATGGAGTGATCTGGGGTGATATCACAGGAGTAGTGATGGTTAGTTTGGAGGATGGGCGATGAAGGGATGGGGATTGATTGGTGGGAGTAGTGGATGGTTGATGGATGAATGATGGTGTGGATGAATGGATGGGGATTGATTGGTGGGGAATCGAATGTTACTGCTGTGATTAAGTGCGATGAAGACATGGATTGTGATGAAATGATGATGATGATGATGAATGGATCTATGCATGTATGATGGGGAAGAGATGGATTAACTACGGTTTGATGATGGTGATTGATGGTGGGAGATGTGTGGACTAATGGAGCATTCAATGATAGGAACTCTGATTAATGATGGGAGTAATGGATGGTTGATACTGATTGTTGATGATGATGATGACGACGATGACGAAGACGATGAATTACGATGGGTTTATAGTGGTGATTTCAACCATGAATCATGGTGATTATTCAAGCCAGTATAAACCATATAAATAATTAACCAGTATCAATCATCATGAACCACCATTACAAGGCATTAACACGAGAGGAGGAAACACAAACAAAAACCATGTCAGAAGCAATTATACCCTGAGGGAAATGAAACCAAACACACATTGCATCATGACACAATGTATATATTTGCAAAAAACAGAAGGAAAGTCGATTTTGAAAGACCTTTGAAATCGCCGATTCTTCACCCACCCAAAAATGTTTACAGTTTCATCCATCCGTCACCTATGCACTACATCCATCGATTACCTATGCACATATTCATCTTATGCCTGGGATATTTCCTTGACTCTCCTCTGCCAAGTCTCCTGGAACGATGTCGGGATGTTCCTCCAAATCGACTGGACCTGTCAACCGCTGCTGTCGTCAATGAATTTGAACCATCTTAGGGCCAAGAAAAAGGTCATGGCGTTCTTTGCCAAGCACCTGCAGAAAAAAGTCAACCAAGAGAAAACATGCAGAAAAACACTCAAAATCCAGTGCCTCGTTTGTCTGCAATCTAGGCGTAACGGGACAGAATTGTTGTGCTGGTTCATGATGGCTAGTAATCAACCATTGGCAATATGTTCTACTGGGAATAATCAATCACCATGATTGTGGTTTCTAAAATTCGGGGACCCAATAAAATAATCTATAAACGATTCATGTTGGATGATAACTGGGGGTACCCACACCTGTTAAGAACCACCATACCACCGGCTACGTGGTTCCCACGCATGCCCCGCCTCTCTCCTCTTCCGGCTCCGGGGGATCTGGATCAGCCGCTGCCTCCTCCATCTCCCCACAAGGCATGGCCCAAGCGGCCGCTTGTTTCGCCCAGGCGAAGAAGTCGTCCTCCTCCGGGGACGGTGGTGGCGATGGCACCACACCTGCGCTGGGACATGGGAAATCAGGGTGTCTATGTCTATGGATGTCTATGGATGAGCCATGTGTGGCTTGATGAAGTCAGAAGCTGTGAGTTTTTCATTGGTTTTTTCATGAGTGTTTCATGTGTTTTTTTCCGAAGGAACATCGTTGAACTTGTGGATTGTGCCAGAGATCAAGCAGGGCTCAAGTGCTGCACTGGACGAACAGAAGCGAAGTTCAATTTTTCTGTCACTGTCCAGTTGCAAAAGAATCAGGACGCTTTGTCCAAGTGACACTGCGGCCTATGGCCTGTGAAAGGGTCAAGAGCTTTCAAGCAGATGACGAAGATTCATCACAAAGTCTTTCTTCTGCCTCACAGCGCCTGAGAATGGAGGCGGTCATGTAGCCGGGCACTGTCAGGACCGCGAAGATCATGAGAAGGTACAATTCGCTCAAGTTCTCGGCAGTGGCTCCCAGAGTAAAGGCAATGGTGGAGGCCAAGGTTCCGAAAACGAAGACGTTTGCAAAGGCACCAGCACTTGCTTCTCCGGGGAAGAAGTCAACGAAGATGGCCTTGTTGGTGCTCTCATAGACCGCTCGACCTATGCCCATGAAGAGGTAGAAGACCAAAGCACCCCATCCCCAGGTTGCTGGGTTGCCCACAAACTTGCTGAGCACTCCAAGCAGAAGGAAAGCAGTTGCACCCAGAGCAACCACTGGACCTTTACCCACCTTCCTTGCTACGCGCCCCAACACAGCAGACAAGACACTGGCCAGTGCTGACAGCAAGGCTCCCCCGAAGCCGTGCTGGGGTGGCGATGTACCTTCCCACATAGCCACCCAGCCAAGCCGCAGCAAACCCAAAGGTCAGGTTGGTGCATTGCAACACAAAGATCTTCGGGTCTTTCCAAAGGCGGATGGCGCTGGTGGCCTTGGCACAAAGCGACCCACTTGGAGCAGTGGAACCTGTTTCTGTGGCGAGAACTTGGAATGCCAAGGCGGATGCCAGAGCAAGGCCTGAAAAGATGTAGAAAACGGTTGGGTAGTTCAACCCAGCGTATTTGGTCAAGATCGTTGCAGAAGCTCTGACCGCAGCCTCCATTGACAAGAAGATCACGGCAAAGGTGCCAGCGAGTTCAGCGCTCACATTGTCTTTTTCCCTGCGCTCTGCAGCAGCAATGCGCTCACAAATGGAAGAGAAAAAGGCTCCTTGGCAAGTCCAAAGAATGCCAGCGCCAATGCCACCCACAAAGGCCCCCACCAGGTTGATTGGCAGTTGGTAATCGTTGCTCTTCAGGCAAGAACCCTGTGGTTTGTCCTCACACATTAGAGCAGCTGTCGCAAAGAGACCAACGTAGACGCAATACAAACCCATAGAGAGCGCCAAACCCTTTTTGGAGCCTAAAACTCCGAAGATCAAAGTGGAGAAGAAGAGGCTGCAAATCAAAGTCGCACCATAAAGCATTGCATTGCCCGCTTGACCATTGGCATTGGTCAACACTGAGGAGGCAAACAGGATGGGCGTTGTCACCGTAGCATGATTGATGGCTAAAGTCCAACTCATGATTCCGAATTCTCGACGACAACGTTTGGCCTCACGTTCATCGGATGTTGTGAGAGGGTCTCTCATTGCTCCCTCTGAACTGGAGGATGGTGAACGTGGTCCTTCTTCTGCCATCACTCCAAGCTATGTCGGCCCGGAAGTTTTGATGCCTGAACCAAAATGGCCACAGAATATGTGTGAATTCCAGCGTCCTGCTCAATCATCTGAGAGTCCGTCTTCATGATACGACTGACTTGTGGTTTACTTGCCTTCTTCCTAAAAATTGATTCGATCAACCGATACAAATCAAAACATTTGCTGATCGCAGCAAACATCTCAGCCTTCCTGACATCTAAACCGAACCTCTCCAAACCTCACATCCTGAAACAGCTCGCCTCCCCCTGCCTGCGGTTCCCTGAAACAGGATGCGGTACAGAGGTGGTCCCTGCCTGGTCCCAAGATCGCCTCGGCGTTTTGCCGCACTTGTTCCAGCTTGGAGTTGTAGAGCTGCCGTCGCTTCTCTGCCAGATCCTCCCAGAACTTGCCCTGCCCAGGCGTGTGAGTCGTGTGGGGAGGTCAGCCATGTGGGTGGAGGAATCTGGACATGTCCTCCGAAAGTGATCCAAAGTGGCTCAAAAATCTGGGGATAACGCCCAAAAGTCATGAAAGGTCAGGGTTTCCGACTAAAAGTGCTATACAGTACCCCTCCAGCTAGTAAACTCAAGGGTGCATTTATGAGGGTTTGACATTGCTGGTCTCAGACAACGTGCCATCGCTCTCTTCATGCTTGTCCCATTGGTCTCTCTTGGAGGCAACCTCTTGAAACATGCACCCCAACTAGAGCAAATGTGCCAAGGCAAAGTCCCCAAGCTTGCGCAAATCCATAGCAATCGCAAGAGGCTAAAAGCTTTGAGGGACGGACTTTTTCCGATTCTGATAGTCATACTTGACGGTTGAAAAGTATCTACTTGAGAGTGGCACTTCTAGATAAAGACCTTGGGTCTGGAAGTGACCTTGACACGAGGGGTGCACCGGCGGGTCGTAGCTTTCGCGCGCCTGAGGAGCTTTGGTCTGCTCCCCACCACTGGCAGCAGCCAGGGCGCGGTCGATGCAGGGATGTTGGAATTCCACCGTTGCTTCTTCAATGTCGGTGGAGTTCACCTGCAAAAGCAGGGACTCAAAAGGTGGACTTTCTGGCAGATTTGCCATGGATATTGACAAGTGAATGTCACCTACAGAAGCAGGGACATGGGTGGACTCACTTTGGCCGCATGCTTCCCATTGATATTCACAAGTCAAATTGGGAATCCAACTGCAATCATTGTCGGCCCATGGATATTGACTTTCCAAATCTCATCAACCAGGCTCCCTTGAACATCCAGTCTCCTCAATCACTTCAATCTGGTATACTAGCCGGCGCTTTCAACCCCTGTAAATGCATCTTAATCCCTTCTGGATATCCGATGACTCCCATTTTAAATCCCTTGGATATCGATTAAATCCCTCATAAATCCCTCGTCTCCAAGTGTCTCCCGTTGGATATCTACCCATCCAGCCGCGCGCTCGCGCGCTGGCGCCTCAGATTTGGACTCCGAAATCAGCACCACGTGGTCGTCCACCAGGAAGGTGCGGCGCAAGCCTTGAAGGTTGCTGAACCATTCACCGGTTAGTGAACACCATTGGTCAAGGATAGCTGAATCAAAGGATTAGTGAATACCATTGGTTAGTGAACACCATTGGTTCACTAACCAATGATATTATTATGATGTTCACTAACCCATGACTTGTTATGATTAATAATCTCTTGACCAATGATGTTCACTAAGCCAAGTCGATCATTGTATAAATCGAATTCAGCAACCATTGAATTCAGCAACCATTGAATACTAAATCACAAATTGAATTCAGCAATCAATGGTTAATTAACCACTGAAGGATTAGTGAATGATTAGTGAATTGGTGAATATGATGAGTATTTATCTATTAACCAATGGTGTTCACTCATAACATAAATTCATTGACCTTGTTTCTTGATCAATGATGTTCACTCATAGTATAAATTGAATGATTGACCAATGATGTTCACTAACAGCACTATTAACTCAATGACAAACCGATGATATTATTCACTGATAGTCTTAAGTTCATGCTGACTATGTAATGATTGAAAAAACTTCATTGTAAGATTCGCAAGCCATAAGTGTGCATGCCATTGGTGAAAAGAATATTGTACAAAAAGCAGCTATAATAAATTATAACAAAATCAACATGGCTTTGGGTCAAAAACCTGTACCCCTGGTTCCCCCATCATTAGCCAAAGTTTTCCCTCTAGTTTTGTTGGTTAATATTGACTCGTTGCCACACCAGGGGTGTATGCAATGATCACTTGATGCCCATGCCACCTTCCTCGAACAACTGATGCCGCCAGTTCAAACAGGTGGCAGCAGCCACGTGCAATCCCCAATTCCTTGAACTGGATGAGGCCGAAGGGTGCACCTGCTCAAGGCATCCAAGACTTCGGTGATTCCAACCAGCTGCAGCAACCGCGAGACTGAGGCAACTGCCATGAGCGGCTTTTATACCCTCAACGGGCCACCACCGGGCCTTTGGCATCCCGGTCCAGCCGCAACCTAAGAGATCAAAGGCTGCTGGTCAAATCATCATGTTGCGTCACAGCGAAACAGTATCATTCTCATTGCCTTTCCATTGCTATGATGTGTAGTTGTACCCTGGTACACAGCATACTGGCTTTTGTGATGAGTGTTCATAGGCACGCTTCCATGCTTACGTCATCCCTGGTCCACGTTGGTCACCAAGGAGCTGCTCCACTGGACCAAACTGCTCTCCTAGGCGTTGGAGGTCCTGCAACGTGGTGTTCTGCGGCAGGCCGTCGATGTGCACCGTGCGCAGCTTCCGAGCCTCGCAGCAGCCGTTTTCCGTTGGCAGAAAACTGGAACTCTGCAGCAGTTCAGTGGCGGTAAAAACGAGGCTTCTTTCAGGAGTTCGTAAGTAGTTGGTAAGTAGTTCTTAAGTAGTTCAAGTCCTTTCAGTAGTTCCCTAGCAGTTCCCAAGTAGTTCAAGTCATCAGTTCCTAAGGAGTTCCTGGAATCTGCAAAATGTTCTCTCAGAGCCCTGGTGCCTCTGCATGCTCGCGCAGCTTCTTGTGCCACTCTTGCCTCTTCACCGGTAACGGCGCAGGTCCAGAAGACGCATCTGTATGTTGGACACCAGAGCTTAGCTTCGCTACAGAATCAACCCCTTTCCATAGATGTGCAATACCCTTGCTGGATGGCAATACGAGTACCATGAGTTGGAGACGAAATGGGGATTAAGAATGCTATGCCTGGCCCCACTGGAATTGTACCTGGCAATCCACAAAACCCCCAGTTCAATGACCCTGTGCCAAACATGCAACCAGCAATCCGGCTGTTTCCAACGGACAATACTGAACGTATCACGAAATGCTCAGGCGGCCTGGCCACATCGGGATCTTCCTGCGATCAGGTGGGCACCGTTTACGGCGGGCAGTCACTTCCAAGAGTACAGCTGGCAATTGAACAACCCATGGAAAACCCAAGCATTCCAAGTTACCACGGTTACAGATCTCAAGTTTCAAAGTCCAGCGTCCAGCTTTCAAACTAAGGACTGCCGGACTGCCTGTGATCACATTTTTGGAGTTACACCCCGATTGTCTGTCGTATCTTCCACTTATTGGGTATACTATATAGCATGCATTTATGCACCAGATATATCACACATATCCATCCGATTACTTGGACACACTCTCCACTCCTTCCCTTCTAGTGGTATACCCTAATCACATGTATCCATATTACTATTCCATTTCAAAAAAAAAACATGCATCACCATCCATTTTCATCAGCAACCATGTCATGTTTTCATCAGCAACCATGTCATGTCAGTATCCTATGCACCCAGCCCCACCAAGCCCCACCAGGCCCCACCAGGCCCCACCAGGCCCCACCAAGGCCCTCCCCAGGCTCCCCCCATGGCGTCCTTGTTGGCATCCGCTTCCTCCTTCGCCTGCAGCCGCGCCAAGACTTCGTTGGCCGCGAAGCTCGTGGGGTCGATGGCGCTGCAACGGATGCCGGTGCCGCAGATGGGGGTGCCTGCCACCACGTGTCCGACACGTCCCAGGCCAGGGGGGGAGATCACAACGGAGGAGTCATGGTGGATGAATGATGGATCAATGGGGTATGAATGGGGTGTACATGGGGTATGAATGGCGGATCATAGTCGATGAGTCGATGGTTCATTGATGGTTGATTGGTGGTTCACAATGGCAATGCTTGAATGATGGCCAATCATAGGGATAGGAAGCAGCAAGAATGGTTCTCTTGACGGCCAATGATGACTAATGATGACCAATGATGGTTGATAAGGGTTCACAACCATCATTAGTCATTAGTATTAGTCATCATCATAGTAATAAGCAACCATTCATCATCATCATCATCATCATCATCATCATCATCATCATCATCATCATCATCAGTTTTGTTCATTGAGCCCAATGACTGGTCCAGCTGCAAACCGTCACCACTTCGCGTGTGGCATCAGCCAAGCCTTCACAGCTAAACCTTCTACAGAGCCGTGGATCACTGGTGTCCCGAGATGCGATCAATCAACCATTCATCTAGCCATCCAGTAACCCTTCGTTGACGATTGATTGACCATGAGTTGATCATTTGACTAAGCTTCGTGGTCAACACTCATTGATTGGGAGTGAGTTGAGATCGAATTGAAAAGGACCCAGTTCTGTGCAAATTTCCCTATAAAATCGTCATGAAATCATCACAAATTCACAAATCCAACGGGAAAGTTTTCCAGGGCACACAGGACCAGGACCCGTTGAAGCACACCGTGCCTTCCATCTTGCTGCCCTGCACCACGCCGTCGGGTGAACGGAAGTTCAACTGGGCGTACCATTTCAGCGACCCAGGATATGTTCCTGAGCTGCTAAGAGCTGTTGGTGGAAACCTTCTTAACGTGTGACTCCGATGCTCCGTTGCAAGGCAATTTGCAACCTCATGTGATCAATGTGTGTCTATGTGACTTAAACACTGCTTTCCATAATTGCATTTTAGGGGTAACTTTCTGCGCAGAATCAAGTCTTGGAAACACAGATTCTCATGACGTCCAAGGGAAAAAACTGCCTTTACCCAGCTTTTGCAACCCACTGAGTGTTCATTCCAATGTTTTCAACGAACATAACCGAAAGGTGCCCTTGAAGTCCCTCCACAGGGGTCATGGGCATGCTGAGAGGTGCTGCTGAGCGGCGAAAAATCACCTCATCCAGCTGTCCACAGGAGCGGAAGATCTCCCGCAGAGAGTTCTCAGTTACCTGGGTGCCACCGGGGGGGGTGCCACCCCAGCCAACATAGCTGGCTGTGGTTTCTGTGGGCACAAGCATGGGAAATCATGGGAAATCATGGGAAATCATTACAATGGCTCCATTGATGTACAGAAAATTATGACCAAAAAATACCGAATGATGGCTCGGTTGATAAACAAAAGGGTATTTCTTGTGGACAAAACGTGCAGGTTGGCAAGTAAAACATGAGAATAATGAAATGTATGGCCACCCATCAGGATGACTGCGCGCCAACATGCTAGATGTCTGTTGCCAATGCGTGAGGAAGCATCGCATAATTTACTTTCATGTTCATTTGCTGATTCTCAGCCTTTTGCTTGTATACCTTGCAAATTACTCAAGTATAGCAAACTTATGAATCAGTAGTGTTAGCTATAGTAACTCATAACTTATGTTAACTTGCCAATTCTCAAAGTGAGTTACTGAATGACTTGTTCTCCGCTGATCTGACAAGCCCGTGCAGCTTGTGCTTTGCTGCACAGCTGAACACAGCTCTCCCCATCTGCCCAGGTACATTGACACTCAGGTTGCTGACCTCAGGCGAAATGCTGCTCCGCGCTGAGTCAGCGAGAAGGCGTCAGTTCGTTGACAGAAAAAATATCTTTGATTTCTTTTTGATCATTATCATTATTAGTCAAGTAGCCATTTTGGGGAGTACCCCTATTCCAAGAAATCACCATTTACTGTAAGTTCTGTTACAAGTTTTTGTTGAGATTTTACAGATTATTCAAACACCTTAGACTAGCTGCCTACTTCACAGACTTATATCAATCTTAATCCTTCTAATTTTGCCAGGCAGAATGCATGAGAATGGCGGGAGCCCACTTCCAACTGCGAGCGGCGTAAAGGCTGTTCTTGTCCTTCACATCAACGATGGCGCCCAGAGAGACTGCTGCAAGAACCGATGGCGTGGTGCTCGACATGGCGCGCGAAGCTACAGCTACTGGGACCAGATTTGCTGGCCTTTTGAGGTGGATCGAGGGCTATGCACAGTTATCCAACTGGATTCAGATACGGTTCTGGCTCTGATTGTGGTTCTGGTGTGTTCTGGTCAATTCAGTGGATGCTTAGCTGCGAATTTCAATGCGAATGTTGCGGCTTTTTTTGGGCGGACATTGACTGAACTGGACTGGTGCTTTTTGCAAAAGATCCTTTCACATCCTTTGTTGGACTTATGCACCATTTCCAACCGCAGTTGTTTGGCTGCACAAAGCAACAGTGGAAGACACAAGGCATTGTGGGAGGGTCACAGCAAAGCATCTGCTACTAGACTTGGACCTGGGCTATTCTGTCTTCCTGGATGCGGGTCAAAATGTGTTCCACCTGCTGACTGGTGTCCGTAAAGGCAGAAGCCTTTGAATTGGGACCCATCGTCACAAAGCATCATATATGGATCTCTCCCAAAACACGGACAATGCCTGAGCGAAACTGCAGGACAATGGTAGGTCTCCTATCTGAACCAACACTGTCAACACTTGTTCCTCAAAAATGCCTGGGCCGAATCTTTGTCAAGTTGCAGTGGTTTCCCAACAAATGGGGGTTTCTCAAGTCATAGGGGTACCCCCAGTTATCATCCAATGTTAATCATTTATAGCAGTAAACTAGCCATTATAGTTGGTACACGCTTATCATCCCCTTGTAAATCACCCTTGTTAGCCATTATTAGCCACTATAAACCAACCATTTTTGGGGGTACCCCTATTCTAAGAAACCACCAACTGTTGCTGACGGACTTGCTGAGCCTCCGTGCTCCAGCAAACGCTGAGGTGCCCCCAAATCACCAAAACGCAAGTGCTCAGCCAGGGTAGCGATGTCGCCACCCACTTGTGGGGAACCTGGTCGTCCGAAGTTGAAGGAACCCAAGGGCAAGAAAAAGGGTGGGTCAAGTGAGCTCAATTTGAAAATGGTAGAATGGAAACCTCTGGCTCTGGTCCAAAATCATCCAAAGGTTGCAAACCGCTGATTTTCCTGTGGATCATGTTCTTGTCATGACGCTCACTTTTTTCGAAATGTTTCTATTGAGTTCTTGTGCATTTGTACAGGCTGCGGCCCTTTGGGCACGGCGCTCCGCAACGACGCAAACAAAATGGCAAACAATGTTTTGATTTCGCAAGTTCTGAAGATTTCTGAAGTTCTGAAGCTTGCTGCTTATATCACCTGTCTCAACGTCCTTGGTTCTGGCACTTGTCCAGGCTTCTCACAACCCATGCCACATCATCCGACGCCAAGGCAGTCTTGGAGTTGTCCCCTGAGCTGGAACAGTTGGATGCATCAAAATCTGCTTGGCCGTGATCAAAGCAGGCATTGCGCTTCCAAGTGAAAAAGCTGTGAGTTGCGTTCAGGATTTTGAAGTCACCTAGCAATTGCTGGCGAGTTGGGTCAAGGCTTTCATCAACCAACTAAGTCCTGGGGGAGAATCACCAACTTCCTAGGGAAAACACCAGCTAACTCATGGGGGAGAATCACCACCAACAGGGGAAACAATGGTCAATGCTTGGGGAACCAGTGGACTTTTGACCCACAGTCACCTACTCCAAAGGCGCCTTGCCGGAAAGCAGACCAAGCCTTTTCCTCGTCCTCGAAAGGTAACCAATGTGCATAGGGCCCTTCACGGTTGCCACCATCACCTATGTTGATGAAGGTTGGGCCACATGGGTTGGTCTGATTCTGGTAGGTGGGCCAGGTCCGCTCGAAGGAATGCACGTGTCCGGCCAGCACCAGATTCACTCCATGCTCGAAGAAAATGTCCTCCAAGTGCTCCATCATCACCTGCCAGGGCGGCCACACCTCCACTGCCAGGGCTACATCTTGGTGCGGTCTTTTGGTCAATGTCTGCTTGTCATTTGTTCAAGCTCAGTTTTCCTAGAGTCTTACCCCTTTTATCGTTTTCTCAATGTTGTTTTCATCGTTTTGAACCCGCCAGCTCACCTTCGCTTCGCCATAATGGCCCAAGTTGGAGTTGTACCAAGGTGCATGCATGATGACCACGAGCCAAGGAGTTTTCTTCCTGTCAAATTTCTTCAAGTCCCGAAGCAGCCACATCTGTTGATAGCTACCCGCTTTGGCGCTCGCATAAGAGTTGAGTGCCACCACATGCATAGGTCCAATGTTACGACTCCAATAGTTGGGATCCGAAGATCCAGACTGAGCATAGGGCATGGGGTAGCGCACATTGTAACTCTTGAAAGCCTCTGCAGAGCCATACTCGTGGTTCCCGGGGCAAGTCATCACAGGAACCTGCGATCCCAAGGTCTCGAACATAATACCGAAGGAATCCCAACGAGGGTAGTAGCCATCGGCATAAGAGAGATCTCCAGTGAGCAGGACGACATCAGGTTTAAGGCCACTCAGCAAGTGCATCGATGAATTGGACACTGGTGTTTGGCCAATGTCACCTACAAGGCCAACATGAAAAGGATACTTGTGCATTGGCATAGTGAATTCAAAGCTTCGATCATCGTTCTCCACTTGGTAGCTGTAAGTTTCTCCGGGCTTCAAATCGGTCAAAACTACCGTGTGTACCTGTGGAGAATCGTAGCGTTCGCCGGGGTTCTTGTACCAGCCCAACTTGTTGCCCTCCACCTGCTGCTCCCCGACCTCTCTGAATGAAGGATATTTCCAGCCACTGCGGCTATCATAGGCCCAGCTATTGGTGCTCATGTCCTGTGCGACAATGGCCTGGTTCAGACCATAGCCTCCTTGCAGTTCAGGGTCCCAGAGCATTTCCCTCCAAAACATCAGTTGAGAGTAGGTCTCAGCTTTCCCAGTGGCTTCTTTGCTCATTTTTCCTGAACCATAGCGAACGCGAGACTTGGTCTCAGAATCGGGCTGAGATACAAAGGAGACCACCATCTCTCCATCACCCCCCAACTGTATATGGACCTGCCCGCTACATGGAGGATGCTGGCATTGCTCATGTGGAATGAACTTCGAGGCGCTCAAATCGATGTGATTCTTGGGTCGCACATAGCCGCTGGTTCTCACCCCAGTGGGCTGCTCAGAGTGTGCAACTCGAGCCTTCAAGGCGCCAAGTTGTAGGGCATTTAGAGCACAACTTGAGTCAACACATTCATCATCGTTCGGTGGTAGCTCCACCTCTGCCAATGCAAAGCTCACCAAAAGCAACAACCTGAGCCTCTGCATGGCGCAACGCTTCTAGTAAGACGAAAGCCGTGATGCTGAGAGCCGACAAGCAATGTCTTTCCTGTTGCAATCAGCCGTGAACCATGGGTGAAGTCATACATATCATCAGGATGCTTGTATCTGGAAGCTCTGTGGTGAAGATTTGTGAAGATACTCTCACTGCCTCACTGCCTCACTGCCAATCAGATTTCAAAGCCCAGAGTGAACTAAGGAGCGATTTCTGATACTGTTTTGATCAGCTTCAGTTCCAAAGCGAAAAGAAGAGACTGCCCCATGCGGAAGGCTCTCAGAAACCTATCGGGCAAATCTTCATTCAACGTCCTGCAGTTGCCATCATGATCCCCATCACTTGATAATGCTAACCCTGGATTAATGAACCCCAGGTTGATTAATAGGGGGTATCCCCAAGTTCACCAACTACGAGTAGTTTCCCATTAAAATGGTACCCCTTCTCCCCATCAATCAACCTACAGAATTCATTCAGCCAAGGGCCAAGTTGTTAACATGTGCACCCCTAGTTCCCCCATCATTAACCATCCTTTTTTCTATTCTTCTTGGTGATCATCCCCAACAAGAAGGTGATCATCCCCCACGAGTTGGTTGATTCGTTCCCCAACTCGCGACACGGAACCAACCCTTTCAGGTCATCATCAGCCACCAGGAGCCCCCCCCGGTGCCCAGTGGGATCCCCAACGCAGAAAGGCGTTGAAGGGACCCAACAATCCACCGGTGACTTCGTTCACCCGGGTCTTCAAAGGCCTGGGACGCCAGCGGCCAGCTGATGACGCTGCTAGAGCACGAGCACGAGCCCGGCCCTTGGGGTCGGTGGGGAACCATGGCGACTCGTTCTACAGGGCTTAGAACCAGTAATGTAGGTTGATAATGGGGGATAAGAACCGACAATGATACGGGATGTACCTAAAAAATATGGTGGTGTCTCAAGTTAGAGGGGACCCCCGAAGTTATGGCTGGTTTATTGCTATAAACTATCAACCACGAAAAGCACCATATAATGATTCGACAGCGCTTACTAACCCTTGATGACGGATAAGCATCGTGAAGAATTCATGGATGCCCCATGATGCTTGTCAAAACAAGAATGAATAACAAACCACCATTCCTGCAACTGTTGATGAATATGGTGAACCACTGCGGGGGCATTTACACTGATGACGGAGATCATCCACCAGCAACTGAGCACGATACCACAGCAGCAGCAGCAGCAGCAGCAGCCGCAGGAGCAACAGGAAGGCCTGTAAGACTGGTGGCCATTGTAAACCATCCCGGACATAGCTGCAGATTGGTAGCAGCAGCAGCAGCAGCAGCAGCAGCAGGACGAGGTCCCAACTTGCCGGACGAATCTTTGGCCCCAGCGACAATCTGATCCTTGGCTGAAAGGAGGCCGTACCTCTCCAAGTTCACATCCTCTGCCATTTCTTGTTATCCCAAAATGGCGGTTTCAACAGCCAGTGGCAGAAACCCACCCAGCCAGTTATGAATCAACTTGAATCATTGTGGCAAAGCAGGCTGTGTTGTTGCAACAGCGCGGCCTGGGGAAAACTCTTCAATAGAGCTGGGACCATCAACTGTAATGTGTTTGGATTCCAAAGACAAATTTGCGCTGGTAGAAATATTACAGAAAATAATTAGCAAGAGTTGAATGACAATACTTAATGATCAGGACTTCAGTTTGATCGCGATTCCTCTCATGGATGAAATACCGCAACATCCCAGGGATACGATTCCAAGGGCCAGGTCCACCACATTATGATGATCAACCCATGTGAACCATGAGTATTCCTGGCTGCGCTTCGTGACACAATCGCTGCAAATCCTCCTTCCGAAGATATCTGAAGCAAGTGGCAAAGTGACAGGTCCGCAGGTTGATGTTTTACTTCCACAGATTTGACATCATTAGACCTCTTGGATATCACGACGTTGCATCTTGCAGTCCAGATGCGTAAAGTTTCTTCTGTGTTTGTGAGAGATCTGCTGGTATAAGCTCCGGCAGACGGGACAAGGCTTTGTCGCTCATGGCGATGCAGTGGAATTCCCTAGACGCAGCAGCTAGTTTTTGATTTGAACAGAATCAGAGTCCAAGAAATGACGGTGTTTCTGCTAGCGCGATTGGCTGTAGAACTGCTTTCTTTTGATGCGTTGATGACACTGGCATCCTTCAGAAATTTGATTTGCAGACTCAAGCTAGCAGCTGGTACAGGTCCCATGCTGTGCGTGTCTCAGCATGGTGTGGGCTCATCAACACAGGGATCTAACAGACTGAGTGGCGGAGCATCTTTTCGTTTGGGGCACAGAACTCCGAGCGAGTCGAGCTATGTACATTTCTTCAGTGCAAATTGGCAGATTTCGCTGGACTTTGTCCAGAGCTGTGCTTTCCTTTTTTTGCAAGCCAAGGGACACAAGCTATGCTGGCTCTGGCAACCTGTCCGCCTCAGACTTTAGACTAAGCACTTTGTCCTTGGGAAATCATCCTTGCTGCTTCATAGGCTGCCCTACCTTCACAATATCTGGCAATCTCCATCTCCATGACAAGCTAGCTGCTAGCTGTATTGTGGCCAAGGCCCAATGACTGGGTATTTCTACAATTAGGAGAACTTATCTGAGTAGATTCATTGCTCAAGTCATCACTCACTGAGGCTGATTTCAATCTCTGCAAGTTCAGACTCATCTGCGGGTGCTTTGGTCGCTTCCGGTTCCTCCTGCAGTGGAAAAGACTAGTGGGTGAAGGTGCTTCAGAATTACTAATGATGGTATATTGAATTATCCAATAACTGTCATTAGTGTATTATTAGCTTTTTCGTACTTATTTTGACAGTAGTTATTGGATAGTTATTCATTAATGGTTATTCATGAAGACTGAGGTCTTAACTGTTTATTCACAACTGTTTATAGCTTATTGATGACCAGTCAATGGTTATTCATGATGACTGATAATGGTCCCAGTCCGGGTCCCTTCAGCAGAACCCGCCGGACACCTCTCCCAGATTTTCCACCGCCGGAGTGGTCTGCACTTTGGAGCTGGTCTCCTGTTCGGCTACGACGCAAGCGACTGCAATGAAAGGGTACAGGCAGCCCATTTGCTCACTAGCTGTGGTGTTCTCAATAGCTGGGGGTTACCCCCAGTTATCACCCAATGGTAATCATCTTTATATAGTGATAAACCAAACTTTTTTTGTGGTCCCCTATTTTGAGAAACCACCAAATATCTCAAATTACAACAACATTTCACACTACAACTGCCCGCCAGATTCTACTTTCCATAGTTTTGCATCATCCAATGAACGGAGCCGCATCTTTTTTCCAAAGAGATTGTGAGCACTCTTTTGGAATAGTCATCTATCCGATCATGCGATAATTGGTCCGCCCTGCCCTCGAACTGATGACATCAAAAAAACACGGCAGCCCAATAAACAGTAACGGCAGCAATACGGCAGTACCCAGTGTGAAATCAAACAAACCACTTAATGCCAAAGTGGCCCAAGCACGCAAGTTCTCAAACTGGTGGATTTTCGGTTCCCACTCTGAACAAGAACTGCAGTCTGCAAACGGCGCCTCGTTGTAAATCTTAGCCACGTCTTCTTCCTCTGGCTCTGGATCTGGTGCTTCTGGAGCCTAGATCGGAACGGCACAAAGCTGCGACCCCTTGCACTTGAAACCCGCCATGTGAACCCTTCCCTCTTCCAAAACAGAAGTTGATGTTTAGTCTTCAAAATCTGGTATTGCAATTGCAACGTAGTGTGCATTTGAAGTCATGTCTCAAATCTTGCAACTCATATCATATGACAGGCATGTTGTCGTGGCATGTCACATCAAATCACATTCAGTTTGATTTGAACAGCAAATCGATTGCTCATTACATCACCAAGTATTGTTGGCACATGGGTCCGGAATACTTATACACCCATGACCCATATCCTCGGCATGTGTTAAGCACCATGATCGACCAACATCAATCAGCCGATGACGGCTACGAGTCATCACTAAACCAACATCAATCAACAAATAACCAACACTGAACGATCCCTGAACCATTTTCAACCATCATTGATGGTCATCATTAAACCAACATCAAGCAGCTCAAATCACCAACAGCAATGAATGAACCACCACTGAACCATCAATCGACCAGCATTGAATCCTTATAAAACCATCCTTTAACTACCACTTAAACATCATTATAGCACCGTTTGAGCATTTGTTAAACCACCATTCACCACCATCAACCACCGCTCTACCACCATCAACCGACCACCATTTACCCACCATTTACCCACCACTTACCCACCATTCAACCACCATTTACCCACCATTCAACATCATTCAACCACCATTTACCCACCATTGACCCACCATTCTGAAGCATCCTCCCCACCCAAAATCCGCCTCCAGGAACTGCAAGAGCAACGCCACCAGCGACGGCGGCGCTTCTCCTTTGTTCACCACCTTCGCAAGGGCACCGAACCTTGGAACCGTGGCACCCGTGGTGGAACCGGGAACCAATGGATGGGAACCCGTCGCCACTGGTGTGGTGTGGCCCTGTCTTATGGCAATGATTTGTGGGTCTTTGTGAATTGGTTTCGTAGTTCTTGTCAGCAATGATTGGTGTTTGATTTGTCCTTGAGAATGTCACAAATCATTGGTTTACCAATTGTTGATGAGTGTTCGAATGATGACCTCTATCAAACAGATTCCAACCAATCCGGCTGGTCGTTGGTTCTTGTCCTCGAAAAACTATATTTAGCAAAAAAAGAGTTAACCCATATGGGACATAGCAATCACAAGATCGAAGCACAATATGATCATTGTGTCCAAATTGAATCATGGACATTCAAGCCACCAAAGGATAAGGACAACAACAAACATCGTCAGCCAAGAAAGTCAGCACTGGAGGTGCGAGCGCCATGGTAAGCCACACAAAATTGTGTGCCAAGTTGCCAAGCGGTCAATCTGGCTGTGGTGCCAGGTAAACCACCTGTCATGTCACCAACTTTGTACACGTGGCATGCGCCAGAAAAAAGGGAAAAGCAACCCTGGAGGAAACTGACCAAGCAGTGCCACTTGAGTCATCCACAAAGGAAGCAATGCCAGTGACTTGTGACCCAGTGTGTTTATAAGCGCCATCCTCCGGGGCCAATCCAGTGCGCCTTTCAGAGCGAAAGGCGTCTTGGAGAAGTGCGCTGCGTAGTTCTGCCCCAATACGTCTTTGACTCGATCCTCGGTAGACGCCAAGAGATTCTGCACACGGCACTGGCTAGAGGCACATTTGGTGGTTTCTCAAGCCATAGGGGTACCCGAAAATGGTTGGTTGATTACTCAAAATGATTATGAATGGATGATAAACCACCATTTCTAGATGGTTTCCTACCACACTTGATGCCATCCGTTCAGACACATGGCTTTGACTCGCAGCCTTGGGGGAGCCACGTGATGGTACCTTGAAACCTCACCCATTGTTCGGTAACATCGTCATCATTCCGATCAAAAGAATTCCGCAATGAGATGATCATCAACTATCACCCCTTGAAAATCATCAACTTCATCAACTGCGACGACTTGATCAACCCAAAGCTTTTTACCAGTTACACATGAACATCAACCCAAACCTCACCGACCTAACCAGTTCAACATGAACCACAGCTCCCCAACCGGAGCTGTGTCTTCCTCGCTTCCGTTTCGCCAAAACTCATGGAGCTCCTCTCGCAGCGTTGACAAGCGCCGCTCCGTGCTCCAGCGCAGCGGAGCCAAAGCCGAGACCTGGACGCGGCTCGCGGCGCGGCGAGGCTCGCGACACGTCCAGCCTACTGAGCTGGATCCATGTGAACCAACCCGCCGGTTATAGCCGGTGAATGGCCGGTGAAGGGATGATAGCTAGGGGATGATGTGAATGGTTAAGGCATGCTAGCTAACAATAGGGGATGATGGAAAGAGTCTAGGAAAGCTTCATGGATTCCAGCATGGGGGGTTCTCATAGGGAAGCCCCGAGTATCATCCATGATCAACGATTTATGGTAATAAACCAGCCGTGTTTAAGAGACCACTGTACAGGAAAGCTTCATAGATTCATGTGGATTCATACTTAAAATGTCTCAAAGATTGAAATCAAAATGAATAAAAAAGTGGCCTGGAAAAAGTGTGGAATCGATACAGCGAAATACATCGAGGTAACCAAAATCCGACTAATATGTTTTCCCCTATGTGGCTCGGGGCTTCTGCCATACCCCGGCGGATCAACTACACTGAAACCACACTGAAACCAGGCCAATGAGACAGCGTAGACAGCAAAACTTGCACTCATCCGAAGAACCATTATTTTTTACCTGTTAGGATATTGAACTAGGATTCAATAACAATGTTCAATATCATCCATTCCGGATATTGAACTCTTGTTTATTGTTTGCCATCTGTCAGTAACAAAAGCACTTTCACCGCCCGTATAAACTCTGTTGCGCGATCCCAGGCCCTTGCAATTCCCTCCATTTTTTCCAAGCAACTTCAAGGCAGATTTTCACCTGATACCAGGTGTGGCCTGTTCAGCACGAAAGATCAACAGCAAAGCCACATGTATCTGACCTGTTCTGACCTGTTATTCTGGCGGTGAATCAATTTGTTCAGTAGATGTTGTTACAGTCATCCTTGTTCATAGATTATAGATGCCCGAAAGAAAATTTTCCAAATCTCATCATATTCTGTCGTGAAGGATCAGGGGGCTTGGCGAAACTAGATACCCTGAGGCCAGCAAGAAGGTAAAAAGTCCAAGAGCCTAGCCTTCCGTTGAGACCTTGTAGCCATTTGGCCACAAGGGCTCCAGCGTCACCAAGCGTGACTGCAAACTTGACCCCCAATCGTCCGTAGATATTGTTATGAAATCAGCAGATTAACATATAGTAACCAGCATATTAACATATATGCACCATCCATTCTGCAACCACAAGCTATGGTCGTCATCGACTCTCGGATTTATGTTGAACCCCAACTCTTGTATTCACGAACACAATATCAACCAGCAACCAATCCACATCAATCCACATCAATCCTGAACCACCCACCATCACCCACCCGACCACCCACCCACCCAACCATCCCATTGGGTCCCTTGCAAGGCGGTCGAATCACACCTCCTCGCTCTTCGTGCCCCGAAACGTCGAAGGTGAGCGTGGGAGTGGCGCCTCCGACCCCAGGGCGCACCAACCACATGTCCTGGGCACGGCACCGTTGCTCTGGTCGGTTCTCGATGTTCATCTGATCTCATCTGATACTCAGCTCATCTGAGACTCATCTGGTGCTCATCTGGTGCCACAAATTCTTAACTTGATCATCTCATGTCATCCGAATACTGACTGTTGTTTGAGCAAAAAATTCTCAAAACTCATGTGACCTCATGTGATCTCATTTGATATATATATATATATATGGTACTCATCTGGTACTCATCTGGCATCTGGATACCTTTTTTGTGGGAAACCCCGATTTCTGGCGCTCTGATCGGTTGGGAGTTGCCATCGCCAGGTCACTGCGTCTGCTCTGGTCTCATAGCCATAACCCTGAGCGCTGATGCTGGGAGATGTTGGGAACATGAAAACCTGTGATCCAAATAATATGGCCGTGGGTCAACCAACCAACCGACCAACCAATGGTTAATAATAGCTGGTTAATGATTAATAGTAGGGGATGATGACTAACAACAATAGGGGATATAACAGCTATTTATGGCTATGGGTCAAGCAGTTAACAAACCAACTCATGGGGGATAATAACCAGTAATAATAGGGAAAACAATGGTTGATGATAGGGGAACCAGGGGTACGGGGTGTTGACCCACAGCCAAACACTGCACCCATCCGCACCTCTGAACAGATTTTGATCAAAGTCTTTTCGAACACCCATCCACGACTTCAAAAACTGACCATATTAGGCGGTGGGTCAGTTCAGCGTGTAGCCCTGGTTCCCCTATCATTAACCAGGCTCTTTTCCCACTGGTGAATCCTCCATGAAGGTTGGTTGATAGATGTGGACTGATAGTGACAGATCGTTTCCCAATGCGTGGAATCTCCAGCTACGACCCTCCACCAGCTCCAGGAGCGAACCAGCTACGATTCGCCCGCCTCCAAGAAGGCCGAGACCGTCACGGGCGCCAAAGCTTGAAATCGATCGTTGGGATGGTTGGGCACCCGTTGCTGCGACAGGTACACGGGAGGACGCGTACCTGGTAGGCAGTGCCCAGGTTGGCAGTGCAGAGTCGTTGCAGAATAGAAATCCTAGGCGAACTAGCAACTGGATGTTGCTTCATCTAGATTTTTCAGTTTCATCATGATTTTCTTCAACAAACATCGGTCGTAGAGTTGCAACATCAGTTGCAAGGGAGTAAAATCCGATGCTTTCCACATCAGCTTCTCCATGGTTCTCCATCAACCCCTGAGGATTGACTCCCCCGGTGCCCCAAGAGGGTCACGGTCGTAGCCGCGTCCCGCATGGCGCGCGCGTGAGCGCGCCCGGCGCCGAGCACCCACCACCGCCCCGGCGCGGCCGGCCATGGCACAGCATGCCGCAGCTCTCCGAGCTACTTCTGGTGCTTGGGGAGGCTGATAGTGGGGATATGCGGCTATGGGTCAATATTAACCATCAATGATGGCTTATAATGACCAACCAATAATAAGGGAACCAATGGTTAATGATAGGGGAGCCAGGGGTACGGGGTGAACTGACCCACAGCCATGTGAGGATAAATCATGAGACTTACAAAGGTTTTTTAGCCAATAACCACAAGGATAGTGGCTCGATGTGGCTTACAGCCATTGATGATGGCGAATGATAGGGGATATTGACTTATGTTTTGTGGCTGATTGGAATTGATATGATATTCAGGAACTTGTTGGTAGGGTTTAATGCTCAGAAAGGTCTCCATCATTGTCAAAGTTACCATGTTTGTTTCCGGAGTTGGAAAGGAGACGGGTTCTGCTGCGCTCTCTTCACCTGTTTGGACTGCGCTGTCCTCACCAAATCCCAAGGTGAATATCGGTATGCCAGGTAGGCTGAACGTGGGAGGGTGATGGCGGGGGCGCAATCTTTCCACCATGAGATTGTTCCAACTACTCACCTGGCCACTGTATCGTTCATCTTGATTTCGAGATGTGTTTTGAGCTGTAGCTGCGAAGCACCAAGTGCAGAATCAAAGCACAAAGTGCAGAATCGAGATGGTTCTATTTCATTCCAATTAAACCTGTTAGTCAACAATAGCATTGAAAGAAGTAATGATCGGCTTCATCTCTGCCCTTTCCCAAGGTCGGCTATTTTTCTGCGAGCTGCTTCATCCAACTTTGGGAGAGCCGAACCCCTAAAATCTGGGGTTGGATTTGGGTCACCTCAATTCATTTAAGCTTTGTGAAGTGCACTGTTCAGCCTGTGTGGCGACACTGTGTTTGACCCAAAGTTTTCTGATCCGCTGAAGCAATCAGCTGATGTCAGGCCCATTCCTCTCGTTGCTGAAGAGACCCAAAGACCGGCCGGACACGACCCGTTGATCGGATCAGGGTGTGGCCATGCATGGCACTGAGCGACTGCGGGAAACATCGGTTGCTGTCTCAGGCTGTGTCGTCGACATGACCCTGGGGTCGACACCCTGATCCATTTATCGCATGAAGTATCCACAAGATGAACCATGAGATTCCACATTGGTATCCATGAGATTCCGTAAGTGTCTACTAAGTATCCTATATCCTTCTTCAAACTGAAATGTCTCTTTTGCAAAGTTCTCAGTGCCTCTGCCTAGCCTTGAAGGGGGAACGAAAGGCCACTCGTAGCTCAACTATCAAACCACAGCTTGAGCTCCGGTCCCAACTTGACAAAGACTTGAATGAGTTGCCAACCACGGACATCCACTGACATCCACCATCCTCATCCATCGCCATCCAGTATCCATTGACCTGACTGAGTCTACGAATGCCTTCGAAAAGCCACAGCCACACAGCGGTCCCCTTCCACAAGCTCCAGTTCACGGAGCCCCCGCTGATGGCTCGGCACAACCCCGCAGCGTTTTGACGGTGTGAGCCCAGGCTACTCTGCCGCTGGACCTGCAAACTTTCACTGTGCAATTGGACCAAGGATCAGCCGCAACTTGCCCAACGAAGAAAGGTATTGAGAAAACGGGCCACGGGCACTCTGCTTAGCCCACGAAAGGCAGGTCCCACTGGAGAGGAAAACCCAGCTGTTTGCCCTGAGGCTCTTTGCTTCGCTCCTGTCAGGCTATACTATTTCCTCCCCAGTGTGCCACATGAGGTAGCGAAAGTGGCAGAGTTGCAGAACTGGTGCAAAGGTCCTTGCAAAAGTGACGAAAAGGATGGTGTAGATATGTGCAAATGTAGGAGACAATTGTTTTAATGTTGCAACTCTGTGTCTGGCATGGTTGCTTAGCTCCGAGTCAAGAATGCGGCTATCCTTAACCACAATGACTTCACGCGTTCGAAAAGACCCTCAAAGTCACCAAATTATTTCCGGCGCCTGGTCCGGCGACATGAAACCCAAACAGAGGATGAATTGGTCACATGGATTCTGCACCGTTGCTGGCCTATGTTGAATATAGCCATGTATAGCCATTGTTTTTTCCCAATTGTTCATCAGTAGGTGTGACTAGCTCATTGGAGGAAGCTTGAAGTCATACGTCCGACTTCTGAAAAGTTGCAGCAGGTGATGTCAAGAGAGATGTGGGGGCATCACTGATAGAATCGCGTGATAGTGGCGAAAGCGACAAGCAAAAATTGCTCACCCCCACTGTGGGAAATGGAGGGTCCAAATCGCAAAAGACGTTCACACGTTTTTTGAAATTCAAATCCACAAAAATTGCACGCCGCCATGGCGTGAAGCATGTTTGCGAGTTTAAATGGTAAAGAAACTGAGCGGGGCCATGCGGGGCCAGCCACTTCTGCTAGTTGAGATGTGCCAATTGTGCAAAAGAGTGCACGCCACTTTTGCGTGAAGCACCTTTGCAGGTCATAGTCTTAATAATAAAAGACTGAGGGGGTTGCGATGGTTCTTGATGTTCCAATAGAGATTGGTAGAGATCAACAGGCTCCGAGAGAGATAGATGGGGATAGATATATACGGATAGAAAAAGATAGATATATAGATAGAGTACTGTAAATTTTGTTAGATTAAAA
This sequence comes from Symbiodinium kawagutii, assembly GCA_009767595.1. Taxonomy (NCBI): domain Eukaryota; class Dinophyceae; order Suessiales; family Symbiodiniaceae; genus Symbiodinium; species Symbiodinium kawagutii. The sequence goes on from VSDK01021081.1 coordinate 97,037, forward strand.
TAGATAGACTAGATTGAGAGATATCTTACTGATGACATAGAAAAAATCGATAGATAGATTATGGTAGAATAGATTCAATAGGATGGATAGAATTGATAGCTAGATCGGATAGATAGGATAGATTGATAGATAGATTTATGGATTAATTGCCAGATATAGACTAGATAGATATAGAGATATAGATGAACTCGCAACGCCTTGGCTCTGCCCAGGCCTTGCAAAGAAATTGTGAAAAACGCTGGCTACACGCAGTGCTTTAGGGCTTTAGGCTTGGTAGATAGATAGGTTGGCAGATAAATACTGAAAGTAGGCAGAAGATATGTAGGTAGATAGATAGATAGGTTTGGTAGGTAGATAAACGAACAAAGGGATTCTAGCTGCCTGTCGCTCTTTCTTTGGATCCGTCTTTCATTCATCTCAGCCAAATCTGGCCTTCTATAGGCATCCATGGGTTTCATATTCTGGAAAGTTCCGCCTCTACCAAAGGTGTGGTACGGCTGGTATAACCACCACTGTGCTAGAGTACCATGAAGTACCATGTTGTGCATCGATCTACTGATATGGCTGTGGGTCAAAACCCTGTACCCCTGGTTCCCCTATCATTAATCATTGTTTCCCTTATTATTGATTGGTTATTATCCCCCATTATTGTTGGTTAATATTGACCCTTAGCCATAAATAGCTGTTATATCCCCTATTGTTGTTAGTCATCATCCCCTACTATTGATCATGAACCAGCTATTATTAACCATTGGTTGGTTGGTTGGTTGGTTGACCCATAGCCATATAGAATTATCACTATTCGAACTCACGCATTCTGCTCATTCTCCACTCGGCGCGCAGGGCTTCGACTCCTGCTCTCAACATGGCTGGTGTTCGCCACGTCGCTGGGAGAGACTCACAGGAGTAACGATTTCCTGTCCTCGGGAGTGCCCGGGGACGGCCAAACCGTCTGCCACTCATGGCATGACTTCGATCTGCAACCTGCAGCTGTCCTGTGCCAAGTCTCAGCAGATTTCTGCGAAGTTTTTCTGATGAGACATCACTGACATCACCAAGATTCAAAAGCATCTCAAACACTCAACCAACGCTTTGATTTTGGTGCGTGGTGCACAGGTAAACCTCAGCCATGCCAGGGCAACCCATTTAAATGGGACGCCTTCCTTGCACGTTCGTGGCACCCTGAAGCTGATGATTTGCTGTTTGAAAAATCATCGGGCTCACGGTTTCACTGGAGAGCCAGTTGACCAAGATGTGAAGAGCCAAGCGCTGTGACTTCGATATGCCAAGATATGGCAGTGGGTCAAAACCCCGTACCCCTGGTTCCCCATCATTAACCATTAGTTTCCCTATAGCTTGTTGGTTAATAGCCACCATTATTGGTTAGTCAATATTGAACAAAAGGCCATATGCCAAGATGCTGTTCGTTGGATGCTGTTTCTTCGATGTACATCTGAGTAGATTTTGTTCGATCTTCGGTTGTCATCTGGCAACTCCATCTGTCCAAGCAGCAACTTCCATTGAAGCATCTGTGTGTGTGTGTGTCGGAATGGGAATGGCATCGCAGGACTGCAGATGGAACCACTGCAAATGGCTGAAATGTTGCAATTTCATTTTCACAGGGCTGTCCAAATCAAATGAGTTGGTGAAGACCCTTCAAATTGAGTGTTGTGATGATAGATAAGAGTCAATGATGTTGATGCAGATATTGCAAGGAGACATCTCATCCTTCAAGAGGGAAAATGGCCAGCCGACACCTTGCCACCCATACCACCAAGAGTTTCCAAAACATCAGATGTTCATGTTTGTTCATTCCCATAGTCAGCAGACATGGTTGTGATTAGCATGTCATTAGCTGCTGCCATCGAATCCGTTGCGACTCGGACTTGCTGCCGTGGTTGCAGTGGTTGAGTCCTGAATCTAGCTCTCAGCTCTCTGCCATTCTCGCATTACTATAGCGGGATTAAGATTGAAAAGACGCAAAGTCCAACTTGGCCAAGTCTAACTCATCGAAGGTACTCAGACTTCTTGAATGACTTCTGATTTACATTTCGCTCGTATCTTTTTATCAATGGCCATGTCGAATTGTCGAATCGCTTGCAATAGATCATTTCAAACACCTTCCGTGTCTGTCAAATGCAGGCACCAAGTAGTGGCCGCAGAAAAAAGGATGCACAGATGACCGAATCGTATCAAAACGTCAGAAGTATCGGTTGGAAATTCTTAAAGTAGGGGACCTTATGCTTGAACTTCATTCATTTCATTCCAACCTATCTTAAGAAACACATCCATCTGACTCGAAAATGTCAGAAGTATCTGATTCCTTGGGGTCCATTCCTTTGAGAAAAATCACGAGCAGATCGGTCACCCTGGCCATTCGAGGTGAGCACCCACGGCCACCATGGTGGGACTCACACATACAGCCTCACCACCTGGCGTCAGCCCGCGCGGCTGCAGAACGCAATGTACACAGAAATTTTGTCATCGAAACTCATTGGTTGAATTCTTCAAATCTGTAAGTAGATCATTATTAGATAAATCTGCTGGCTAGATTTAATTTAGATCTATCCGTCAGGTAGATGAGTAGATCAATCTATTAGGTAGATGAGTAGATCAATCTGTTGGATATTCATCATTGGTTCAAGTTGATGTAAGTCGTATGCTCTTCGTGTGTCACGGGGCACAGATTCGCATCGGTTCAACACAGAAACCCCGACCGCAGCACCTGCACAGGGGCACGGTGTAACCTCAGCCGCAATGGCGGCATTCGAACCTGGGGATATACGTTTCAATCATCTGACATTTTGGTTTCTTAGAATGATTAATATACTAATAAAGAAAACAAACCATGGTTTCTTAATTAACCATCATTGGGACCCTAAAAATGGAACCTGGGATCTTTGTCTCACATGGAACCTGGGGACCCCAAAAATGGTTGCTTTATTCATAAACCATGATTGACAGGGGATGATTCGGGGGTACCCCGATGGCTTGAGAAATCACCACATGCTAAGACATGGCACTCCTGGAGCTTTCGGGGCGCGCTACTTCTGTGTACATGGTGGCCACCAGTATGACAAGGCTCTCTTCTTTGGGAGTCAACTCCCCAGTGCTGCTGAGAAGCTTTGCAGGCATCTTGCCTCGCAGAATGTTCGTTGGACGAACCGAGAAGCAAGATGAAAACATGAGTTATCATGAGTTTCTTGGAATTCGAAGAACTATGATGAACTATGGAACTCATGATAACTATATCCAGGAACTATGGAACTATCAGCCGTATGAACTATGAGTTCTTGGAATGAAATCTTTGGTCAACGGACCCAAGCCACACGTCCCCAGTTCTGGTGCACCCATCCAGGTGGGTGCTGGAAGACTGGCCTCCGTTCTGTCTCAAGCAGGCAGGGCAACCTGTCCTCGAATGGCAGCGGTGCAGACAACGCTTGGAAGTCAGGGTTGACTTGCGCATATTTTTCATGAGGTTCAACCACCCACCAGCTTGTCATGGGCGTTGGAAAAAACGCTGGGGTGATGAGAAAAACGTTCAGAAACATAGAGAAACACTAGCCTTCTGTCAAAGAGCTCTGTGAAGTTAGCCTGAGCCTGCTTGTCTTCACTTGTCTGGTAGCCCCAGGCATGAACCCTAGGAGCGTTGGACCTGTTGCCGGGATGGGAATTCCGATCTGAAGATGCTGAAAAACAGAGGAACTAAACAGCTCATCCTGCATTAAAAGCCAATCTTTGAAGGCCAGGTGGAAAATCTCACAAAAAAGGGTTGGGATTTGATTGAAGCGGACGCACCCAGACACCAGCCCTCATGGTGTGCCCACCCGGTAGCAGCGGTTTGGAGTGCTGGCTCATAGGAAAAGATTTGTCGATTTGTCATCTCAAGAGGGACAAAGCCGATCCCGCTTTGGTAGACAAATCAATAGGAGTCCAGAGGCGAGCACTCAGAGGTGATAAGAGTCTTTGAGGTTGGGGGAATGAGAGAGACAGGACAGCTGAGATCAAGACATAGACGGAAAACTGTGCAGCACATAGTGCCACTATCGGTACTTTTGAAACACATCCAGCTAGACAGTCGGAAGAAGCTGAGAGGAAGATTGTCAGAATACTGATGCCAAGAGTCGGTGTCGGCGGCTTGTGCCACGAATGCCTCACAAACAAGTAGCAATGGAACATGCTGACTTCCAATTGTTATCATAGAACTGCATCGCAGCAAGAGGATTGCTCGTTCACTAGAAGATGAAGCTGCCAGATGCATGCCAACTGTTTTCGAAACCTTCTGGCAGCTGGAACTGGTTGCAAAGGAAGCTCACCACATCCATGTACCATGCTTAGCCACTATTGTCAGCAGGAAGAACGTCATCAGATGTCTAATTTGCCAGTGTCGTTCGCATCCATGTTCCCAATATATGGTATGAATGGCAAGTTCTGTACAGTTCGAAGAGGAAATGGTGGCCAAAGAGATGGATATGTCTTGTGTGGCTGCTGCACATTGCTTGCCCCAAGCATGGCCTTGCCAATTGCAGCTGCATCTAACCTGATGGACAGAGATACGTTGGCGGTCCGATTTCGTGGTCATAGTCACAAAATGATGTGTCTCAGCTGACAGAGAAGTCCCTCAGGAGACATGACAGAAATGAGTCATACGATATGTATAATATGTATGTGTACAATTGTTATACCGTTCAAGCATGATCAATGTGATACATATCAGATTATCGGATTCTATATGACAATATTCCAGTGTTAACCATGTGTATTGATAAACCAACCATAACTTTGGGGTACCAATATGACTTAAGAAACCCCCTGTAAAGTGCACAATGTTCAACATGAATTTCTAGCAGTAACAACTGCTCGGGCTTGAGGTTGACAGTGCAGCCAAGGGGCTCGGTCGGCTCTGCCAGTGCGGCCGTTGCCTGTGATGCTTGACTTTATGAAAGCCAGGCGACTGAAAAGACATCAAAAGGCTTGAGACTTTGAAGACTTTGAAGACTTTTTGACACATTTCACTTGGCTAGTTGAGAGTTGAGTCAACTGCACAGAAGACTTGAGAGTCAAGCATCTCTTATCTTGTTAATGCTTGTGACAGCGTGTCTTACAACAGTCTAAATACAAACGTGTGTGGTGACAGCGTGTCTTTCTCTCAAAGGCTGATGTCTTTGTGGGCTTGTTCGGTCTTTGTTGGCAAATCTCATTCATAAGACCAGTGGTTACCAGCACCAAGACTTGAACATGTCCTGCACCCAGATCTTCATTCAACCAGCCCGGCACCAAGACCTACCACTCCCCGACCAGCGTGGGGACTGACATTCGTTGGAACCACAAGCCATGGGAAAGAGCCGCGCACCTCTGGCGGCAGCTCCTGGGAATGAAGGGTTGACCCTTGGCGCTTAATGATGGCTCTTAATAGTGGATGATGATGAATGGGTAGTGAGGGTTAAGGATGATTCATGATGGGTAGTGGTGGCTAGTGATGGTTACTGGTGGCTAATGATGGTCAATGATAAATAGGGATAATTCGGGATGGATCATAAGCGTCATGTTGACGATGAAAAGTTGGTATTGAGGATTAGCAATGGTTATCGAGGGTCAGTGATGATTAGAGTCAGAGCTGCTTACTTAGTCTATGGACCAGTCATACAAGCCTATCATTGGGGGAATCAACGATTTGAAACTGAGGAACTAAGTCACGCAGGGACAGGCTTGGGGAAAAAAAACATCCGGTCTGAGCATGTCTGAGCAGTATTTGTGTCTAAGATTAGAGTTTCATGTCGGAAAGAAACATGTCTTGAGACTGAAGAGACCTGGACCTTTGGGCTTCAAGTTTCAGACACTGCCATGTCAAATCCAATGCATCACCGGGCTCACAGCCACCAGTCCTGGTGGTGTTCCTCGTGATTCTTGTGATGTCTCCTGTATCCAATAGCCAGACCCATCGCACCAATTGGCACATCAACAACGGCAAAGATGAAGACTCAATGGTGGCTTCTGAAAATAGGAGACCCCCGTATCAATGCCTGGCTTCTTACTATATATATATATATATATATATATAAATGCTCAATATTGGGGATGATTTGGGGGTCCCCTATTTTGAGAAACACCTATATTGTCAGATCAAATGTGAAGGCCTGCCCCGCGGACGGCGCTTGTTGTCGCGCTGCTCGCACCTGACTCAGTTCCCAAGCAACGCGTGACATGTCACGCGGCGAGGCGGGCAGCTGACCACTCCATGGCACCTGTGCTCCTTTGATCTGGCAGGTGGATCTGTCTTCAATTTCCCCACCAAGCTCCAGTCATAGACCTTGGCAGGGTCTGGAGGCCAAGCACGAGATGGTCTTTCTTCACGAAACGAAGGAAACCGTACCAGGAATGTCTGCTAGACTATGCTTCCCCAGTGGTCAAAGTGCCTCAACCTTCTTGTCAACCTCGCCTTTTTGAAATTAAGACAACTACTTCAACTACTGATTTGGCCCCCCTCAGAACGGCCACAAAAAGCTGCACCCTGCGTTGCGATGCGTACACGCTCGCCGGTGTTTTGGCCAAGCAACGAAATCCAGCTGAAAACCTCGGAGCCACCAGAGCGAGGATGAACCGAATGCCATCCCCATCAGATTTACTGGGTATCTTTGGAAATCAATGATGAAGAATAACCATTCGATGTGATTTTTGGGGAGGATCATTCAATGATTATAATCTTTGGGAATCAATGAGGATCATTCATGTGATTTTTGGGGAATAGCCATTCGATGGGTTATGTAAAACTCCGATTGATGACGATTTACAGGGTGTCTTTGGGGGTGGTTGTAACATGTCCATACATATCCAATATACTTCGCATGCAGTTACTTTAAAATACTATAAATGCGAAACCAACCAGCAGTTTGTGAATGGCTCACATTTAATTCTTGCATCCAACAGATCTTTTCTTAGCGTCTTTCCAACGCGTAACGCTATGGAGGCTCAACAACGACTCAGCCTTCCAGGTTGGATGACTCGCCAGGTTGACATGACAAGCGATGCCCAGCTTGGTCCAAGGTGCCTTCCTTCGCGAAGGCATCACGGAGCAGCTGTCGTAGGTAACCATAATCTGGCCTCTCCTGTGGTTGCTGGGATCGGATCGCCTGGGATTGCTATGATCAGGTAAAGTTATATGGCTATAGGTCAATATTAATCAACCAACTAATGGGGGATGATCACCAACAATAATATAGTGAAAACAATGGTTAATGATGGAGGAACCAGGGGTACAGGCTTTTGCGGCTTTGATCCATAGCCATATTGCACGAAGATCACCATGTTTATATCAAGCGGGGATGGGTCAAGGCTTGAACCAGCAATAGTCACTGGTTCATAATAGGGAATACCATGGTTGATAACTAACCATAGGGGTACAGGATTTTGACCCACAGCCGAGTGAGTAAACTCCTAAGTTTTGGGGATGCCATGAACAAACAGGTTCCGCGAGTAGAAATCGATGGCAAACGATGGAAATGATGGCTGCGGGTGGTATTTCCAGGTAACAACTAATCTCTTTTTACGGCTGTCTCTGCAGACAAAGGATGAGTATTGGGAATGTCCCAGGATCGGCACTTGCTTCGCACAATCCTTCAATGACAATTAATTTCTGTACATAGGTAAATACCCCCTCAGCACTGCTCTAATGAGCAGCAAACGGAAAAAACTGCCGAACACAAAAAATGTACGTGACTGGGGCTTGGACCGTAGTCGAAATTTGGGCGCTGTGGTCCAAATCGACCTACAGTCCACTTGTGCGAAAAGTGGCTCAAGACCCTACGATGCGAGAGCCAATTGTGCCAACTAGGCTTGAGGTGTTGGTCATCTCTTGCTTCAAAGCTGTCTTGGCCTCAGATGCCTCAGCATTGAAGGGCACCGATGAGTGGTGAAGGAAAATGCGAACCTTTCCATCCTGGCACTTCTTGTAGCCAAATGTGTACTCCACCTTGGTCTTGCTTCCATCAGCAGCGCTGGTGAAGTAGTAGTTTCCCATGGCAATGGCAACGTTGCCGTTCAGTTCAATATTGTGGTTGTCAAAGACCACCTGGTCATGGGTCGGTTGGTTATCTTTGAAAGAGAGGCAGCAACCTTAGCAACTGACTCCAAAATGCCGGGAGATCACCAAATGGTGATCTAGTCAACTCAGTTGTTGCCTCGGATGAGATCCAAAGCAGTGCGGAAAGAGTTACATAGATCGGCATCTTCGATCGTTCTCATCCAAAGAAACCGTCTCAACAACGTGTCAGTTGGTGGGTCCATTCGAAGTCCACATGTCCAAGTGTGGTCCCAGGACGGATCCTGGGTACCACACAGAGCGCAAAGCTGGTGACTGCCAAAAGCTATAGACTTGGTCTTCAAGGACGGGATGGATCCCGTCACAACAGGAAAGGCACCAGGCGTCTTGCGAGCCCACTTTCGCACAAGGTCCACACGGGCTTCATCCCAAGGAGGCAAATTGCATCCTCTAAATTCTCGGCGAGTGGATTGCTGCATCTTGGTGTACTCAAACCAGCGAAAGGATTGACGAATGTCATGGCTTATCAGCTTCCATTTTTCTTTGACCTGCACATCATCTAAGTTGAAAGACTTAGAAAGGACAGTGTGTTCCCAACCAGACAAGGTTTTGTACCAACCAAATTCAATTAGCTGATCCTCTACCATTTGGTTCAAAGCTGAACGAGGCGGTTCAAGGCCAAGACTTCGAAGAGTGGCATCCCTGTGTACCAAGACATGAAGTTGCTGCAACAGGGTGGATTGTCGCAGCTCCATGTGCGCTCCCCCAACTAGGCTCTTCAGCTGTGGGACTCCGAAAGAGAGCCTACCCAAGCATCGCCAAAGCATGGTGTTGTACTTCTGTGCCAGTTTTGCCGGAGGTCTACCAGCCAGCCAACCATACGTGACTTGAGTTCGAGAGTGTACTCCCATCGCTTCCAATTTCTTCTGCTGTGAAATGGGCAAGAGAGCCACTCGACGGGCAGTGGCTTCCGCTGCCTGGAAACGTTTTGAATGCTTCATGTGACGCAGGTAGTCATCACGAGAAGGCTGCCCAATCAAAACTCCAAGGACTTCCATGCTCGAAGGCTGTGAAGGATCATCCAAGTAACACCGCTGTGTTTTTGCAGGGCTCTCCAGGAGATGGAGGTAAGAAGCGTACCTGGTCCAGGTCTGTATCGCATCTTCCAGCAGTGGCTGTGAATCAGAGATGATGGTCCGGTCATCCATATAGACAGCCAGGTGTAAGCGGCTTCTTGGTCCCAAAGCTTCCACTTGCTCACAACCAAAGGCTAGAACCAATGCTAGCACAAGGGGGGAGGCGCTGTCCCCTTGTGGTATTCCAGTGATATGCGTCTTAGGTTGGCCACAGCTGTGATGATCATAGACTATCCAGCGTCTCGTGGAAAGCCATTGGTTGCAGGTTACATTGATCCAAGGCCAAAGATTTCGGGGTAGTCCTTTGAGCAAAGCCGCTTTCACGAAGGGCACATCCAGTGTTTCAAAACATTGCCGAAAGTCAAGTGAGGCTCCATATTTCCAGGAGTTGAGCAGGGCGTCGCAAAGCGCAGCCTGCTTCAGTGCTCCTCCTCCTGTCAGTCCTCCCATCGCAGTTGGAAAATGTCGCTTGAGCTGACTTACCATGTCCGATTGGACAAAGCATGAACTCCAGGCCCTCCACCAAACACTGTAAACTGCTATAGGTCGCGTATTGGCAGGACAAGTCACATGGTTTGTGACTTTGGCAGCTTTAGGCAAAAAACTGAATCTGGCATGTTGCAAAACTGAAGGAGTTCGCTCACACTCTTCCCAAAGTTCCATAGCCTTCCAGACTAACGCAGTGGCACCTTCACAATGTGAGATGAGCTTCAATTCGTCAGCTTGCCATTGATCCAATCCCGGTGCTCCAGAGCTGGAGCGCAAAGCTGCTTTGAAACCATTAAGGCTAGGTCTGCTCATGGTAGAATGATAGCCAATCAGCTTCTGCTTCAAGAAATCACCAACCTCTGCAGCTTTAATTCGACGTTCAGGCTCAGTCCACGCCACTTCATCATGGAGGTCATCCCAGAAGGTCTCCAGGGCATGGATAGCATCATCCTTGGTTTCAGCAACAGTTCCATCCTGTTGTTGCAGACTTGGGAAATGGTTGCAGAATTTTCGATTCAGCCAGTGCGACCTCTTCTTGTAGTCCTTGTACATATCCATCTTCCACCGTTTGATTGCCAGTTGTTTGTTTGTTCGTTCCCCGTCATGGAGAAGTTCATTCCACTGTATCAGTGACCTGCGCAAGTGATCAACATCGACTATTCGTGTCGAAGCAGCTCGTTGGATCTTATTGCAAAGATTGTCGATAGCAATTGGATCTCCCCCAGAAGTCCAAAGTCTGAGCAGTTCCTCACCCTTGCCAATGAGGTTGGAGAGCTTGCGGAGTCGCATCGTGGAATGTTCTCCACTCTTAGGATATGACCTACTGATCAAGCGAGGCGATTGTAGGCGGCTGATCTGAAGGACTGAAGCCAAGTGAGAGACTCTAGCCATTTCACCAAGGTTGCAATAATCATCCGGGATGCAAGTCAAGGAGAGACAATAGCAAGTGCGAAACACAGTCAACAGCATGGCGCAGTTCAAAAGCCATGTATAATCAACAATCACTTGGTCATCCATTTGACTGTCAAGACTGTCGAAGTGCTGCTCCAATGCAGCACAAGCTTCATCCCAAGAGCACCGCTGGCAGTGTGAGAAACTTTCTCTGAAAAGCTCCCTCCAATGTTGTTCTTCCATCCACTCCGGCTTAATGAATGGCATCTGCTTGAAGAAACAGGAATCACCACCACCCGCAGCATTGGCCTGAAAGGGAACTTCCATGATCTTATGATCACTGACTCGATGCTCCAACGCTGTTGCAATCAAGGGCTCTTGCAAAGGGAAGTCGGTCAGGAAGTAGTCGATGACCTTTCGTCCAGACCATCTCGAAGCTTCAGTATTACCACAAGCAACCACATCCAAGCCTCTGGGAAAGAATGCACATGCAGTCCAGCCATCACCAATCTCCTCATTCCAATCACCACACGCAAGCGTTGATCCAGGTTTTCGCCAGTCGATTTTCTGTAACCAGTTATCCAGATCAGCGATGTAGTTAGCCCGGTCAGCTTCCCGAGGGGGGGCATAACAGTTCAAAAGGAGGAAACCATCGGCTTCCACAGCAAGTGCACTTCCATGAAGTGCAGTCAGTTGCGCAAGCTGCTTAGCCGGGAGTTGCACCGAGACGAGAGTGCAGACCCCTTTTGCCATAGTGCCTTGTGTGATGCTGTCATTCGCAAAAGCTCTGTATCCCAAGCCGGTGATCCTGCTTTGAGTTGCCAACCATTCCGCTCTGGTACACTGCAGTTCTTGGATTGAAATTGTCATTGGCCTGTCCTGGACCTGCATCATGGACAACACCTCAAACAAACGCCAGGTGCCTCGCATTCCAGCTGTGTTGATTGTCCAGGCTTTCGGGGCCATGGACTGAGCTTCCAAGGTTGGCTTTGTGGACTTGCCGCCTCTCAAGATATGCGCATTGTCAATGGTTAGCGGCTCACCATTGACAAGCACATGGGTTCACTCTTGCTTGGCCTCCAAAGCTGCACGGTAATCACGCACAGCCTTTCGGATCTGCTTCTGCTCATCCTCTTGAATTTCCATGATCTTGAACAACTTGGTCAAAGAACCTTCCTTAGCTCTGGAGTTCCACCATTTCAAACCAGGGGACGGACCAGGCTGTCGGAGGAAGGCAAGGGGCTTGCCTTTGCAAGGAGCTTTCCAGTACCTGGGGCCAGTGGGCTGGCATGCTCTGCATCTGGCGCAAAGATAGAGCCTGTGCTGAAACCTCTGGCGAGCTTTTTGAGCAAACTTCCAAGGGATGGAGACCACGGTGTGTCCTCGATCAGTGGCCTTCGATTCAACCTTCTTGACCAGGCTCACTCGCCAAGCAGCTGTCCTGCGAACTGCAAGCTTCGAAGATGGGATGCATCTAGCCTCATGGAAGAAGCTCCTGGGTGTGGCATCCTGTGGCTTGTGAGGGCAATGCTGCAAATGGAACCGCTTTGCTTTGACTCGAAGATATCTCGAGCTGGGCTGGCTTTGGAGAACTTGGTTGCAGTATGGGCAGATTAGATCTGCCTGCTTGGCTTGTCTCTTCGTGGCTTTCTGAAACAAAGCAGGGAGAAGCAACTTCCTAATGCCGAGCCCAGACTTGACACTCACTCCTGTCGCTTTATTGTTATCAATGGTTTCCTTCCAGTCCTTGAAGTGGAATTTGTGCAAGTGGATGGAAACATCTTTGCCTGCTCGAGGTCCCAACGGCACCGTCATGCTGCAAAATGGACATGACCAAGCTTTGTCCTGCTGCGGGGTCTTCTCTTTGGCCGGTCTCGGTGTGCATGTTCTCAAGAGATGCTGCAAATCTTCATCAAGGTCCTCAGCAACTGTGGAGCTCGAAGAGGCTGCCAGCTTGGATCTGGGGGTTGACTGGCAAGTGCGCAGCAATCTTTCAATGTCCTCAGAAGACTTGCAAGTAGAAAGGGTTCGAAGGAGCTGCTCAACATCAGAGTCATGCTTGTCCTTTTTCTTCTTGGGCGTCAGGAAGTCACTTTTTCCCGCACCTCGCAAAATTGCTGCAGTGATGCTACCTTGACTGGCCTGGATCACATCATCCTGTATGCCCTGGCTCACCCAAGCTCCTTCAGGGAGTGGGTTATGCACCCAATCCACCGGGTACTGGTCAATGCCATCCTTCACCAAAGCCATGTAGTGATGTCCACAAACTACCAAAGGGATAATGACATGTCGTCCTGGGTCAGAAGGACGTATCAGAGCAATCTGATTCCAGCCTTGTTCTTCAAGTCTCCAAATGACGAGACATGCTTTCTTCACACATGACACTGCTTGGAGTCCATAGTGATCGATATATCTCGTGTCTCGATGCATGACTTCTGTGCAAAAGTGCTCCAAGTCACGAGCGATTTCACCTCCTTCTGTCTCTGTGGTCCATGCAGTGTCAGGGGCCCAATTGCGCATCCATTCCTTCCTGGTGTTGAGCAGGAAGTTGTTGCATTGGCCCTTCAGGCTCTTCCCAAGTTGCTTGGCCTTCGGCATCAGCTTCTGGTAGTTCTTGGGGTCCTTGGCATTGTAGAGAGCCAGTAAGAATCCACAGGCTG
>VSDK01021081.1:112105-124397 GCA_009767595.1 Symbiodinium kawagutii
TTCCTGCTCAAAGTAGTTGACGAGGCTAGCTGCCTGGTCTGTGGGGGTCTCATCCTGAGGCATGGTTTCTGCTCCACCGCATGCACCATGCACTTCATCATCCAGGGATGGTGACAAGTCCAGAACAGAGAGTCCTGGAATGGGCGCCACCTTGCCAGCTTCTTCCTCACACTGTATGGGAGAGTCCTCAAGGAAATGTGAGATCTCATCAGCCTCACGTGTTTCCAGCTGCGCCAGGAATTCCTCAACAATCTCATCCTCCTCATGCTGCGCATCTTGCATTCCTTCATGATGAAAGAACCATTCATCTGCAGCCTCTTGTTCAATGATGATGCGCACCGCTTCATCGATCATCTCGTCATGCATCTTCACAGCGTTCAAAGCTTCTTCAAGCCTGATATGCTCGGGGGTTTGCTCACCACACTCCTCAGTCACGGCCTCAAACGAATTCAGCTGTTTGCCATCAATCTGTACATCAGTGCCACAAAACTTGCCAGCAGCATCATTGGCCTTCTCCAGCATAACGGCATAGGACAGGCATTCAGCAAGCCCAGAATCACTGGGCTCAAATGTACTTCCATCCTCATGAGTGAGCACGGTTTGAACTTCTCCTTCTGACCAAGTGGGTTCCAGAAGGGCAAGGAGATCCTCCTCCGAATCATCAGAAAACTGTACACTATGGGGGTCATCCCCTGGCTCATCCAATTCCTCGTCCACTGGTTGGCTGCTCCATGTGCCTGAACGATCAGAGACACCATCAGAAGATTGAGCGGAGGCTGCATGCGATTCCCTCCGCAGCTTTTTGAGCTGATTGAGCCTCTTCAGCTTGTTCTTTTGCTTCCTGTTGGCCGTGCCTCCTCGCAGAAGGCAAAGAGGGACCTTATTGAGAGTATTGCAGCCATACAAGCATCCAGGGCAAGTCTGGTCCTTCTCATCATTGACATTCGGAACATCTTTGTCGCCTGTAGGAACATCAGGAGGGGGCCCATCCCCATCCTGCAAAGGCGCGAGAAAATCAATAAAGAGACAGACTGTCCCAATCAAGCCGATCATCCAAGCCACGTAGTCCCATTGCAGCTCCAGATCATCCTGGTGATCCTTGGAGCTCACCATCAATGCCAGGCCTGGGGCAAAGGGTCCCAACCAGCCATGGCACTCATCACCCGCCTCAAGGCTGTCATCCTCGCAGTGACCAGCATAAGGGCTGCATTGCTCCGCCAGGCCTGGGGCAAAGGATCCCAACCAGCCATGGCAGCCATCATAGAGCTCATCACAACATTTGTGCTCAAGGCCCGGGGCAAAGGATCCCGACCAGCCAAGGCACTCATTCAAGTAGCATCGAATCACAAGGCCCGGGGCAAAGGATCCCAACCAGCCATGGTAGACATAGTAGAGGTCATCGCAACATTTGTGCACAAGGCCCGGGGCAAAGGATCCCGACCAGCCAAGGCATCCATCCAAGAGCCTTTGAAGCACAAGGCCCGGGGCAAGGAATCCCGACCAGCCAAGGCTTTCTTCCATGTGAGTCGAACACTTCATGCAGCCATCACCGAAGATAATAACCGAGTCAATCGATCCCAATTGCTTGACTCGGGACTGGCCATGGAGTGGGGCAAAGTATCCCAACCCTCCATCGTAACATCTTCCAGCTGGAAATTCCACTAAGTGTTGCATTTGTAGCATTGCATGAAAATCACCCTGGCCTGGGGCAGAAAATCCCAACCAGCCAGCACAAGCATATTTCGAGAACACGACACCACGCACAACATGCGCAATGTGGAGTGGGGCAGAACCTCCCAGCCCTCCAACATTGCTACCAAACTCAGGCAGACATCCAGAGTTGGGTAAATCCCATCCCGCAGGAATACAAGAGCAAGCCGCAGTACTTCCCAAACCAAGCAAAGAAACTGCTCCATTCCAGTGATTATCCCAACTCGTCAAGACATCAGCATGGTGTGGGGCAGAACCTCCCAACCCACCACACAAATGTCGACTCGAATCCCCCAGTGCATCAAAGGTGTCAGACGTCGAAATCAGAACAGCTTGGGCTGGGGCAAAGAATCCCATCCACCCAGCCAGCATACACACAACAAATGCAATCACCAATCCACCAATGAAGAAAGATGGCTTCCAGCAAGGAAAACGAGACCAGAGAGCCCAGGCTTGTCCACTTCGCTCCCGTCGAAACGGGCCCGTGAGCACCGAGGTGACCACAAAGAGGAATGCAGTCACCAGGAGGTAGGACTTGTGCTCACCCTGGTCATGGGTCGGTTGGTTATCTTTGAAAGAGAGGCAGCAACCTTAGCAACTGACTCCAAAATGCCGGGAGATCACCAAATGGTGATCTAGTCAACTCAGTTGTTGCCTCGGATGAGATCCAAAGCAGTGCGGAAAGAGTTACATAGATCGGCATCTTCGATCGTTCTCATCCAAAGAAACCGTCTCAACAACGTGTCAGTTGGTGGGTCCATTCGAAGTCCACATGTCCAAGTGTGGTCCCAGGACGGATCCTGGGTACCACACAGAGCGCAAAGCTGGTGACTGCCAAAAGCTATAGACTTGGTCTTCAAGGACGGGATGGATCCCGTCACAACAGGAAAGGCACCAGGCGTCTTGCGAGCCCACTTTCGCACAAGGTCCACACGGGCTTCATCCCAAGGAGGCAAATTGCATCCTCTAAATTCTCGGCGAGTGGATTGCTGCATCTTGGTGTACTCAAACCAGCGAAAGGATTGACGAATGTCATGGCTTATCAGCTTCCATTTTTCTTTGACCTGCACATCATCTAAGTTGAAAGACTTAGAAAGGACAGTGTGTTCCCAACCAGACAAGGTTTTGTACCAACCAAATTCAATTAGCTGATCCTCTACCATTTGGTTCAAAGCTGAACGAGGCGGTTCAAGGCCAAGACTTCGAAGAGTGGCATCCCTGCGTACCAAGACATGAAGTTGCTGCAACAGGGTGGATTGTCGCAGCTCCATGTGCGCTCCCCCAACTAGGCTCTTCAGCTGTGGGACTCCGAAAGAGAGCCTACCCAAGCATCGCCAAAGCATGGTGTTGTACTTCTGTGCCAGTTTTGCCGGAGGTCTACCAGCCAGCCAACCATACGTGACTTGAGTTCGAGAGTGTACTCCCATCGCTTCCAATTTCTTCTGCTGTGAAATGGGCAAGAGAGCCACTCGACGGGCAGTGGCTTCCGCTGCCTGGAAACGTTTTGAATGCTTCATGTGACGCAGGTAGTCATCACGAGAAGGCTGCCCAATCAAAACTCCAAGGACTTCCATGCTCGAAGGCTGTGAAGGATCATCCAAGTAACACCGCTGTGTTTTTGCAGGGCTCTCCAGGAGATGGAGGTAAGAAGCGTACCTGGTCCAGGTCTGTATCGCATCTTCCAGCAGTGGCTGTGAATCAGAGATGATGGTCCGGTCATCCATATAGACAGCCAGGTGTAAGCGGCTTCTTGGTCCCAAAGCTTCCACTTGCTCACAACCAAAGGCTAGAACCAATGCTAGCACAAGGGGGGAGGCGCTGTCCCCTTGTGGTATTCCAGTGATATGCGTCTTAGGTTGGCCACAGCTGTGATGATCATAGACTATCCAGCGTCTCGTGGAAAGCCATTGGTTGCAGGTTACATTGATCCAAGGCCAAAGATTTCGGGGTAGTCCTTTGAGCAAAGCCGCTTTCACGAAGGGCACATCCAGTGTTTCAAAACATTGCCGAAAGTCAAGTGAGGCTCCATATTTCCAGGAGTTGAGCAGGGCGTCGCAAAGCGCAGCCTGCTTCAGTGCTCCTCCTCCTGTCAGTCCTCCCATCGCAGTTGGAAAATGTCGCTTGAGCTGACTTACCATGTCCGATTGGACAAAGCATGAACTCCAGGCCCTCCACCAAACACTGTAAACTGCTATAGGTCGCGTATTGGCAGGACAAGTCACATGGTTTGTGACTTTGGCAGCTTTAGGCAAAAAACTGAATCTGGCATGTTGCAAAACTGAAGGAGTTCGCTCACACTCTTCCCAAAGTTCCATAGCCTTCCAGACTAACGCAGTGGCACCTTCACAATGTGAGATGAGCTTCAATTCGTCAGCTTGCCATTGATCCAATCCCGGTGCTCCAGAGCTGGAGCGCAAAGCTGCTTTGAAACCATTAAGGCTAGGTCTGCTCATGGTAGAATGATAGCCAATCAGCTTCTGCTTCAAGAAATCACCAACCTCTGCAGCTTTAATTCGACGTTCAGGCTCAGTCCACGCCACTTCATCATGGAGGTCATCCCAGAAGGTCTCCAGGGCATGGATAGCATCATCCTTGGTTTCAGCAACAGTTCCATCCTGTTGTTGCAGACTTGGGAAATGGTTGCAGAATTTTCGATTCAGCCAGTGCGACCTCTTCTTGTAGTCCTTGTACATATCCATCTTCCACCGTTTGATTGCCAGTTGTTTGTTTGTTCGTTCCCCGTCATGGAGAAGTTCACCTGGTCATGGGTCCCAACTCTTTGACGTGGCAGCAACTTTCAGCATCTGGTCATGAGTCGTCGTTCTTTGGAAAAGGCAGCAACCGGAGCAGCTGACTTGAAAATGCAAATCTTAGCTGAAAGACTGGGGCAGTCCTCCCAACCATCTTCAACTAGATTGTCCTCTCACCTTATCCATAGCTGCCTGGTCATGAGACAATATCAATCAACCAACTAAAGGGGGATGATCACCAACCATAACAGGGAAAACAATGGTTCAGGATGGGGGAACCAGGGTTACAGGGTTTTGACCCACAGCCACCTCACTCCAACCTTTGCCGCCGTTGATTGCAAAGCCACCATCCTCAGCGATTCCATCAGCTTGCTTCACAGCTTTGGCACCCACAAAGTACGACATGGCCTGGCTTGCCTCAGGGCGGAACTGGACATCCTTGGCTTTTGTTGGCTTGAAGAGCACGTTGCCATGACCATAGCCGTACAGTTCACCAGCTGCATTAGCAGCTGCAGCCACATAGTCTCCGCCATCCAGGTAGGTCTTGGAAATCTTCTTGATGGCATCCGACCATGCTTTCTGGGCAGCTTTCACCTCTTCCATTGAGACTGACTCCGGCTGAGTGCTGAAGGGCACCGATGAGTGGTGGAGGAAAATGCGAAGCTTTCCATCCTGGCACTTCTTGTAGCCAAAGGTGTACTCCACCGTGGTCTTGCTTCCATCAGCAGCACTGGTGAAGTCGTAGGTGCCCATGGCAATGGCAACGTTGCCGTTCAGTTCGATCTGATGGTTGGAAAACACCACCTGATGGACATCGCAGCAGCATCTTTGTAAATGGCAGTAGCACTCAGCGACTGACAGACAAGCAGGCTCACTCCACCGAATGAACCCGCTCCAAGGCAATCAAGAATCGATCACATAGCTCGAGGTCATGGACTCCTCGAGGCCATCCGAAGCGTCTCAACATGACGTCATCGGGGGCAGGCTGCCCCAGGCCACACTCCCAGAGGTGGTTCCAGGGTGGACACTCGGCTCCGCAGATTCCGCACCGGTGGTGCTCACCGAAGACCACTGATCTGAACTTAAGGCTCGGCACAGCTCCAACCGCAGGACAAAAAGCCTGCGGGACATGGGCAAGTCGATCTTTAACAAGCTCAATGCGGGCAGAGTCAAAGGGTGGAATGCGGCACTCGCGCAACTCCCTGCGATCAAGGTCTTGGAGTTGGCAATATGCAAGCCATCTGATCGACATTCTCAGCTCGTGGGCGGTTTTGCCCCATAGCCGGTCGTCAGCAAGGTCATCAATCTTGAAGCTGTGGTGATTTCCTGGTGGAACCACTCTCCATTGATAACCTGATGGACATCGAAAACCTAATCACGAAGCTGAAATACTCTGTTAGAGTCATGCAAACCTGATGCGGGACGGCTTTGTCTAGAACCGGCTTGTTTTGGAGGGTCATCGTTCGTGTCTAAGATAAGCTATTGGCAAGAAAAAAATGTCGGCATTAGCAATAGATGCGGAACAAGGGTTTGGCCATCTTTGGCGCAAAGCTACGCAGGTGCGAGAGAGTTGCTGGAGGAGGGAACGAGACTTGACGGCACGGCGACGGGAGGTTCCATGAGAAATTGTAGTGTTGCGTTATCCTTAGGTTATCGTTCGGGTTATCGTTCGCAACTAATGTATTCGAAAATCAACCTTTTTTCAATCTGTATACAGAATGCCATTGAAGCGACGGTTTTCTTCCCACAGACATGGTAGATACCTCCTTTGATCCCTCCTCTGATCCCTCCTTCTCACACCAAGCACGAGGTCAAGAAAAGAGTATGTCCAAGAAGAAAAATATCAAGATATGCTACGATTCATTGCGAAGAATCATTGAAAATATTTCCTGAGTCAAGTGATCAACATGATATTCTGGGTTGTCGTTCATTGCGCAGGGTCATTGAAAACATGTCCTGAGCCAAGTCCTCAGCAAAAGGTGTTCGTTATCGTTCATTGCGAGGGGTCATCGCAAAACTTGAAAACTGGACACAAACAACCGCAATTAGTTGCGGGACGGCTTATCAAATGTAATCTAAAAAACAATAGGTACCATCAACTTGCCAAAACCCTAGGTTTCTCAGCGCCCGGGGTTTTCGACGGAACTCACCTCACTCCAACCTTTGCCACCATTGATTGCAAAGCCACCATCCTCAGCGATTCCATCAGCTTGCTTCACAGCTTTGGCACCCACAAAGTACGACATGGCCTGGCTTGCCTCAGGGCGGAACTGGACATCCTTGGCTTTTGTTGGCTTGAAGAGCACGTTGCCATGACCATAGCCGTACAGTTCACCAGCTGCATTAGCAGCTGCAGCCACATAGTCTCCGCCATCCAGGTAGGTCTTGGAAATCTTCTTGATGGCATCAGACCATGCTTTCTGGGCAGCTTTCACCTCTTCCTTTGAGACTGGCTCGGGTGCCGAGACTGACGCTGGCGCAAAGCTAAAGCAGCCGGAAAGCAGGCCGTTCGACATTGTTTACACAAGTCACAAAGAAGCAAGGAACCTAGTGCACGAGGTGGCTAGAGCCAACGGAACGGCCAGAGCCAATTTCCAGGTAACAACTAATCTGACAAAGCAGTCAACTTCCAACTAGCTGACGGAAAGACCCCAGTGATCCGTGTGAGTTGCAGTTGCAGTTGCTCACTTACTCTCGCAAGATTTTGCAAAAAGAAACTCAAACACTATTTTCTCCAAAGTTCACTTTGCGAATAAAAACATTGGAAATTGGCAAACCATTCCCCTCCCTACTGGTGCAGTCCTCGAATTGCAGCTTCCGACAGTACATCAAGTACCTTTTCATGGCAAGAGCAACATTGAGGCACACCGAAGTTCACTGCAGCCAATTTGAGGAAAAGGCACAGGTTGGGCGGGGCTAGAGAGGGGCACTCCTCAAACTGATGCGGCAGGTCTTTGCACAAGTCCTGGTTGAAAGGGGCACTGTAGGGTACGAGGGTTGCTCTCCACAGAATCCCGAAGAACACCAGGGTGATGACAGGCGATATGGGGATTGCTTGAAATGGATACCGTCTTAGCAAAGGAAACCAAGCACTTTGGGGGATCACAGGGATGCCACCTTGGCAGATCAGGATAGATCAGGAGCATCGCAGCAGCATCTTTTTGAGATCTACGTTCTTCAAACGACCGCAGCGCCTCCCTAAGAAATTACCACCACTCTTCAAAAGGTGGCGGCAGGTCTTCACTGAATGGATTGGCGGTGCCATGGGCTTCCTCGAACAGTCCTTTGGGTCCAAAAAATGGTTCCTCAGTAGATAAATGGCTATTAACCGCGGTTTTCTCTCTTATGGGTGGCTATTATTCACCATGAGTTGCTTAATTAATATTGACCCATAGCCAAATGAGTTTCATTCATCTGCTGCCTGCGCAATTGGGCACAATAATGTCATGTGTTCTCATGAACACCAAAACCTTGGATTGGTTCTGTGGAAGCCTATGCCGATTGGCAACGACAACTGCCTGGTCGCTACAACTCACTAGTCGCACGACCACCCGAAAATCTGCTGGGACAGTTTCCATCAGGGTCGCGTTCGAAATTTTGCCTTCACCGTAGTTTATCTATGTTTATGTCATGAAATTGTATCGAAACCCTTGTGGGCAAGAATACCGAAAGCATGCGAGTCAGCAAGTTCATTCAGGAAAGTAAGCTTCAAGAATCCTAGAAAAATCCTACAAAAGTGCGCTCGCAACTCTGAGAAAACTCGTGGAGGAACTGCTCTTGAGCTCTCCATGGCAGCCCCTCGCTGCTCAGATGTAGTTGACGACTTCGAGTCTTTGGTACGGTGCCAAATGCCTGGGGGAATGCGAAGGATGGCAGGTCTCATCACTTGGACTGTATCTGTCTCTGTCTCTGTTTTTGATCTATCTGTTATACTAGTTGAATCAAGCAGTTGACAAGCCATACATTCGGAATCCAAAGTGTACATATCTTTCCTTTGGCAACTACCCACACATGCCACTGTGGGCATAAGGGGGAAATCTTCAAAATCTACATCGGGGTTCATCATAGATGAGCAGTGCCAAAAGCCTGTGGTGAATGGGTTGCTTCCGATGGTTCTACTACCCCCGCTTCTGGGGGTTTATGATGGCTCACTATGGACATCTCTCTTGACCAACCATAGAGAACCTGGGACGATTCCTTGGGTTTGTTGACAATGCTCAAAGGGTGGCACTCATCGCCCTGCTGTTGGTGGTTGATTGTGGGCTCCCAAGCAACTGGTCGGTCATCAATGGTTACCCTGGTTGATCATCATCATCATCATCATCATCATCATCATCATCATCATCATCATCATGATCGTCAACGGATTCATAATCACGGTCATTGATGGGTCATGATTCTTTGAATTCCAATAGTCAACGGTTACAACGCCATACATCGACCCCAACATCCCCAGCGCCAAGTCACTCAACCCGCAAGCTTCTTCTCAGCAGGTCAATGCTGTTCAAAGGACCGGCGGCGCCGAAAGGAATGAATTTCACCTTGAGCGAAGCATCAAAAACCCAGCGTGCCATCAGTCATGTCCTCCGACACTGCTTGCTTAAGTTCATTGTACCCAAATGATGAGCTGACATAATGAAACATAATGAACACATTGAGTTGAACCAGGTGGGGTGTGACTACCAGGATTTTTGCTGCTCAGTTGGCAGCTGCAGCTCAGCCTTGTTCAAGTTGATCAACATTGGTCAACTGTCAACATTCGCTGCCACAGAATTTTTCAGCGATCAGAATTGCACGAGTTCTCTGTGTTGCTGGAGGAAGTAACTGCCAGAAGCTCCCGAAACAGGAAGCAACGGCTAGATTGAAGCTAAATTCAAATACTTTTTGAACAACTGATCTGTGGGGCAGACTCCAGTGACCGAATCAATTCCCCCTGTTCGCCTTGTCACATGAGTCAAAGTGCCGATGCAATCTCTGTTTGCAATTGAGCAGCCGTCCCTCTACCAGGAGCCATGGCAAAAGCATTGTCGCTAAATCGCCCATGCGCCAGCGTGGTCAAGGTCACATACCTCACTGTTTGAGTTGAATTTCCACCTGCATATGGGGGAGAATCAATGCAAACCTGCTATGGCATCACCTGTAGCCTCACCAATGGCACCTACCAATCTGAAAGCCACCAACCGTACTGCAACTCGGAACTCGGAACTCGTTTCCTGGAGCAGTGAACTGCAGTTTGGTCCAAGTCACACAGCCGTTTTGTCCTCAGAAACACAGAGATTTCACCAACCAATGGCTGCGGCTGTGGCGAATGGGGTCACCAGCTGTTGCCCATGAACTTGTGGGGGTTCAACATGGTTCAACTGGAAAATCGCATGGAAAACAAGGAGTGTCCGATTGTCCAAGAAGGCCCGACCATGTTAGGCCGGGGAAAAAACAAAAAGAGAATCGGCGCCGGACAGACTTAGCGATCCGAGCCAATGGAAAAAGCAAACGTCCCAGGAACAGAAAAGCCTCTTGGAGGCGACCTAGGCAAAAGACCGAATGACTCGTTCAACGAGGTTCGAAGCACAAGCGAGCACTCAGAAGGGCAACAGACTGCTGTTCATGATGACTCATGGGGTAAAGGTCTCCTCGGTCCAAACGAGCCCAACCAGTGATCTTGCAGCAAGAGGACGCCCGACGTGGACTGTGGCGAGATGGAGCTGACACAATGGCACTATAAAGCGTCCAAAGCAACTGAAACAAAGGATTTGTAGCATGTGATAGCTTCAGTGACGGCGACGAGAAGAAAGTACCAACGATCTCTGACTACGACTCTTCGACCAAAAGCCGCGCCGCATCGGCAGCACTGGAGTCCTGGGCATGGAGTTCAGCCCGTCTGCGCAAGGCAGCACGAGCCCGATGGGCCCGAATGGTCGCGCACAACTCTTGCAACAACAGCTCATGATGAAGTCCAGGGTTCGCACCTTCTCGGGCAGCTGCAGCTCGGGAGATGGTGCGGGGCACGCGGGCACTGGTGGGGTCCCACGCGCCGGTGGTCTCAGCGACGAGGGGGACGAAGTGCACGCCCTGCTCGGCACAGATCTTCGCCGTGTCCTGGCGCAAACTTTTGACTTGAGCATAGGCAGCGGCGGCGCGGCCACCTTCAGCACTTGCATCGGCAAGGGTCTCGGTCCGCTGGAAGCCAGTAATGGCCAGGTCAAGGGCAGATGGAGATCCCTGGAGGCACGGCAAGAAGATGTCAGCAGGGCGTCGCTGTGTGAGCCCAGTGTCAGAAGGTCGCTGTGGGAGTAAGAGGCCTCGTTTTTCTTTCTCAGGTTGAAGGCCGGCCCGTTGACACCAAGTAGCCAGCACGTCCCGCACGGCATTGTGGCGGAGTGTGCGTTCACCACCAGCAGCACAAACGCCAGCATGAAGAGAACGACAATCCAGCACCGCATCGCACTTGGGGCACCAAGTATCTTCCACTGTGTCAGGCACGCCAAGGCGATGTCGCAGCTCTGCAGCAAAGGAGGCAGGTTCCAACCGGCGTTTTGCGTAGGGCACGGCAGTGAGGAAGGCATAAGCCCCGGGCAAGGCCTCAGACCGAAGCAAAGCTTGCAAGACGGGCGAAGAAGCAGCAAGATGCTGCTCCCAGCTGGCGGCATCTAACAAAGCTGTGAGTTGCTTTTGCGTCTTCCCCAAAGCGGCATCTGCAGACGGGGGGGCAGCAGTGTGGGCCTGGAGCAGGGACAATGCCATTTGAACATCGGGCAAAGCTGGTAGCGCTGTAGGCATGAAGCCGGCATCTAGCTCCCCACAACGGCTGGCACTGCCCCCAACTGAAGCAAGGTAGGCACAGGGTGCATCAACTGCTGCTGACCGAAGCGCAAGCCCAGCATGACCAAACCCTCGGGTTGCCTGTCGCCACTGGCTGGCATCCAGGTGGAGCCCAGTTAGGCTCGCAAAGCACCCGCGCAGCCGCGTGTCAAACTCGACCAAAGCAGTCCGTTGAGCCAAGGGAGGAGTGCAGCGCATGCTATGCACAAGGCGAGCATGCCCGGCACAACTCCGCAACAGTCGAAGGCCAACCTGGGGATCTTCTACAAGGGCCAGTGCTTCGAGGAGCTCGGTCGCCTTCTGAACTCGTTCCAGGGTGTGGGCAGCAACGAAATCAGCGTGGCCAACGGCCGCGCCGAGGAGCTCAAAGTCCCGAAGCACCCGAGGAGAGCCATCGGCGCCATGCAGAAGAGCAGTGGGGAAGTGGTTGGCTACCTGGTCAAAAGTGGTGGCTCCAACTGCAACAAGCTCACACTTGTCCATGTTCAACTCCAAGCCAAACGAAGCAGCTCGCTGTTGCGTGTGGGCCAGGGCCGCGGCAACCGAAGACACATCGCCAGCCAGGATGCCGTCATCCAAGTAGAAGGCGGCGAAGTCGACCATGGTGCGGAGCTCGTTGGCAAGGGGCTGCAAAGCGCTGGCAAACAGCAATGGCCCAAGAGGGTCGCCCTGTTGCACTCCAGTTGCAGACTGCAACGTTACACTGCCAAACTTGAGGTGGGACGGGGCTCGGTACAGCCACGTCGCCCACCGGCTGATGCTGGGGAAGTGGGCTGAGCACTCATGCAAGACCTGTTGGCGGGACACCGTGTTGAATGCATTCTTGAAGTCGAGTTTCAGGAGAACCTTATGGTGGGCGGCGGCGTGCCGTTGGACCCAGGCGCGGGCTGTGTGCACTACACTTTCAACGCCGGCTGGGATGGCTACGCCGGCTTGCGCTGGCCAAAGGTATTGGGCAGCGGCAGTTTTCACCACCCCCATCATGCATTTGCCAACAAGCCGGCGGAGAGTTT
>VSDK01021081.1:137966-154539 GCA_009767595.1 Symbiodinium kawagutii
GGGAAAATAGAGCCTCGACTGTTGTGCGTGTCCTAGGCATCTGGATGTCATAGTGTCAATGGACTAAAGAAGTACTCTTGGCAGGGTGGTACCCTAGAGATTTCCTGCGTTTTCGTGTTTATCAATGTTTTTCAAATGATTTTCGACACATGAGACACGGACAACATTTAGGATGAACGCTTTCGTATTGCGATATCCTTCGTTGGCAAGACATGCAGGTACCAAATATACAAGACCGACAGGTGCCCTTGCTGATCATCTTCCAGTTGGTCGGTCGGTTGGTGGGTTGGGTGTTTGGCTGGTGGGTCAATGGGATTCATTTGGATTCATTTGGAGTCTCGACAAATGGGTGGGTGTGCGCAGCAGGCACAAATCATTGGTCTTCACAAAATGATTCTGTTCTGTAAGAGGGTTGCCAATGAGGACAAGATGATGCAAGCTGCTGGTTGCTAGATCGAGTCTACATTCTTGGATTACGATTTGTAGAGAAAATTTCGGGAGCAGTTGCACAGTTTTGAGCAGGTTGGGTGCTGTCATTTTGTGTTTTTGCAAACCCCATTGGATGTGCTTTTGTAGATGTTCAAAACCTGCCAAAAAAGATACAAACGATAATCTGTAACTACAAAATGGCAACACCCAATGGAGGGGAGGATGCAACCAAGAACGACCACTCCGAGCCCAGTGCCTAGTTTCAATGTCGGACTTCAAAATCAAGGATTGAGAAAGCATGCACTGATAGAGCTGCCGCTGAAAGATCGCCTCAGCGCCCACAAAACAGCTGG
Organism: Symbiodinium kawagutii; assembly: GCA_009767595.1. Lineage (NCBI taxonomy): Eukaryota > Dinophyceae > Suessiales > Symbiodiniaceae > Symbiodinium > Symbiodinium kawagutii. The sequence goes on from VSDK01021081.1 coordinate 138,749, forward strand.
GATGTATGCATATGTATACTTATGTGTACGTGTGTGTGTGTGTGTGTACCTATTTGTGCTTATGTATGCTTATGTGCATATAGCAAATGTCATGTTGATATTGAAAACATCCAAGAATCTTCCCTTCTGGAATGCCTTCAAACAGCGATTGATGTGGAAGACAAGTCTTAGCACCGAGGCTAACAGGGCTGGAGACAGATTTTCCAAAGGATGCGTCTGATGAAGGTCGCTCAACTCAAGTTACCACAGTGTCACAAAAGGACGGCAAATCATGTATATGTATATGAGAGACAAGCAGAGATCAAGCATAACCATGTGTCTCAAGCTATCCACGCAATTTTGAGATAAACCTACAAGAAAACAGGTGCAAAATGATCTGGCCCAAGGGTAAATTGGCGAAATTTAGCGAGATAAAAAGCAGATTGACAAAGACATCTCGGAGCCATGTTTGAAGTGGACTCTTCCTCTAAGTCACCTTGCCAGTGGAGTTGAAATATTCCTCGGGCTGATTTCCTTAGCCCAACAAGGATGCAAGAGGTGAAATTCCGCAACAAACGCCACTATGCCCGGCGAGCAGAACACCATCAAGCCCTTTTTCTCTCTGAAAGGTCAGCAAACAATCATTGGATCTTTGCCAATACGTGTATTCGAAATGTTGCAACGTATATGCTGCCTATCACATGTGTCTACTCTACTTCCTCTACTTTCTACATCCTGTGGAACAGGTTGCCGGATTTTACCAGCTCAGGATGGACAGGAACACCAGGCACAATGGCAGGAGGCTTGGGCACCACTCTGCTGCAGCATCTTTGACCGTGTAATTCGAGGAGGTGGTGGTGGTGGTGGATGTGGCATCATTGACACCTGTAGAGAGGTTCATGGCAGTACAATTGGATTCGAGATCAAAGATCTGGGCCAGGAATGGTTCCATGTTTTGGTCCGAAGTAGCACTGCAGCTGCTGCTTGCATTTGCGCACTTCAACGGGCCAATATATGAGCACATCTCTGCCATGAGACTGGCAGGATCTGCATTGCCGCTCAACAACAACGACGCAAGGCCCGGCAGGTTGGCCATCAAAGTGGCATAGGCTGGGCAATCTCTGCACAGGCAGTCCGTGAGGTCAAGCACAGAATTTGCCGACTCAGGTGGGCATTCTTGCATCATGCACGCGAACTCAGACTGGTAGCTGCAAAGAGTTGTAATGATTTTTGTCATCGGTTCTTGGTAAGTAAGTAGACTCAAGCCTGCACCTGCCAGATTCAGCTCGCTGGATGCATTGTCGATCCCAGGACAACTGGTCAAACACTCCGATGGAGGCTCTAGCGAAGGCGGGGACATCTGCAGCCTTCGCTGGGTCGACAGCAAGTCTCCCAGCTGGTTACTGCCTAGAGCATCTCCCTGACCCAAGGAGAGGCAGACCGAGGAAACACAGATCAGGAGACAGAAAGGGACCTTCATCGTGAACTGCTTGAGCTGGTGAAGCTGCTTGAGCTGGTGAAGCTGCAGGATCTCACTTCAAAGCAACAGATTCCCAGGATTTTGTGGCAACATCAAGGATAGCAAAATAAATTCAGCTGAGATTCCAAAGTACGCATCAATCAAGCTATCACAGGGATAGTTGCGCTGAGCCATCACGTTGTCACCTGCAGCTTTCAGCTCCATACGTGAGCATGTGAGTTCCTTCGGACACTTCAGCCAACACAAACAAGAATGTATGGAACACATATGGAACCTGCTGATGACATCCTCAGCGGTCTTCAACAATTCGATCTCCGAACTTCTCAGGCCACCGCCTTTGCAATCGTTGGGCCAACCAGAGCCAGAACATTGGTCCTGGAAGCTGTCGACTAAAGCGGCTGCAGTTCTTTGAAAGACTTGAAAGAAAGACTCTCCAATCTTATTCCTACCACTCACGACCGAAGATGTTGTGCCACGACTGCAGTGAACTTGGTATCGATGTTGGAAAGGAGACAAATGCGTCACAAAGTGTCTGTATGCTTGTGTCTCAAATGCATTGCGCTCTCAAATTGAATCCTCATCACAACTTGACCACGAACAAATGGTGGTTTCTCAAATTAGAGAACCTCAAAAACGGTTGGTTTATTGCTACGAATGATTAGTAAACTCGCTGATTTGGGTGTACCCCCAGCTATTGGGAAGCCACCAAATCTAAAGATGTGAACATTCAAAGTGAACCATTCGGGCATCCCTCATCCCTGACCTTCTTCTGCCCACCATGTAGGCCCCAGTGTTCAGGAGCCAGCGTGGGTGCCATGGATTCGTAGGAGGACATGACAACAGCGCCAAATTCGGAGCCGAAGATGTTCGAATGGCCCAGACCTGTATCTCCTGCATCCACCTAGGCTTTAACATGGTGCCTCTGCAATATCGACTTTCAAACGAATCTATATAATAGATTGAAGATATCTCAAAGAACGATTCATGAGCACCTGCACATGCATCTGGTGCCAACATGATTCTTCTAGGGAACTTTGATGGGAAGATTCGCAGTGAAGGGGTTGAGCTTCTCCCAGCCATTCACGGCAGGAAAGCCAGTGCCATGCTGGTAGTAGCCATGGATCTCAATGGTCTTGGCTTTCCTGCGGTGAACAGGTTCCAACGTACCGTATCTGCTAGAGCCTGGAATGGATTGTACTACTACTGTATTGGGCAGGTGAAGTGTCCTCATTTCGTTGTGCACTTCTCCATTTCAATGTCCTCACTTCATTCTTTTCTACCCATTCAAACTATCATCCAAATCTCAACCCTGCCCTGGCGGTCGCGGGAGTGGTCAATTTCTTCCCATTGGGGAGGCAATCCAACTTGCGAACTCCTGGCAGGCAGGTTGCAAGTTGCTGTTGAACGCCACTGGTGGCTTCTTTTGCACAAGCTGAAACTTTGGCACATTCACCTCATTCAAAGATAAAAAGGGAGAGGACAATAGATGAGGGAGAACAAGCCTGCCAGTCCCATTTTGGTGTGAAGGGGTGCCCCTAAATCATCCAGTGTTGATTATTTACAGCAGTCAACCAACCGTTTTCCGTATGTTCATGCAAAGACAGTCCTGTTGACCATCCAAAAGCAGGACAAGATGGCCAAATGGACCGGGAGTCATCTTCTTCCGCAACCACCGTCATCACAAAGGTCGCGTAGATCTCTGTTGGAGTACCCATTAAAACCTGACAGATTTCGGCTCATGTACTGGAACGATCGAGAATCTAATTCTAAAATGGGTCACTGATTGCAAAGAAATGCGAAAAATATGTGATGGCAGTCTAGAGTCTAGAGTCTACTAGATTGAGGAACTCGCGCGCAAAGAAGATTGAATTGCACTTGTTTGAGCTATGCGAGCCAAACAGTTCAAGCAGAACTGACTGCGAAATAAATCTGGCCACCTACTGACCACACAGTTGACAGGAAGACGCTCCCATCTGCAGATCAGGAAACTGTGCACTCGTTGCAACCGTCCCAAATCACAATGGAAGGATGGGACGAGAGGCGTCGAACCTCGGTGACCAGTTAAGGCGGGAAAGTTCTGGATGATCACATGTGAAAGAGATAGTTTTCGTCCGTGTTGAAGATCTGAAACAAGAAAGGAAAATGATGAACAATGATGAACAATGATGAACAATGATGAACAATGATGAACAATGATGAACATGTCCTTGAGATCTTTTGAAGGTCTAAAACCTATAGGGACCTAACAAAACCCATGTGTTTCTCAGGCGCTGCACCTGGTGTCGCAGCTCGGTGTCCTGCACGACGGTTTTCGCCGGAGCATGGCCCAACTGCGCGTACATCATGTCATGGAAGACCTCGGTGCTGCCGACCCGTTACGCCGTAGGGCACTGAGGTATGGGAGGAACCCGAGAGTAATGAGGGCTATATTAATGGTTAAATTGTTAATTGTGGATAAAAACTATTAATTGTTAATAATAACAATAATAATGATTCCCATTAACAACTAATTAACCATTACCCACCAAGAATAGTTGATTCCAAGTTGTACCATTCTAAGGTATCAAAATGCTTCAATGGTTTGTGAGAGCCCCCTGATCACCTTAATATTTCCACCTCCGCCATCTGTTTCTCACCGTATGCGAGAGTGAGGAACGGTACTCAAACGAAGTTCGCTTTGTGACAGCCAGACTCTTGATTGCCATTGCCGAGTCTCAATGAGTCCAAGTTCATCACAGGTGTCGTAGAATTCGTCGGGCATGAAAATGCCACCTCCCCAAATTCGCAGAGTGTTCATGCCTGACAAGGCTCGGATGAAAAAGCTGGTTGCCAAGAGGTTCAACTGCTCCGTTTGATATTCCTGCAATTTGCTGTAACAAACCCCCACCCCAGCCACTAGAGAAATGATCAACCTTGAGATATTATTGGGTATCTCAAAATCTGTTGGACCATTCTTGTCCACCACTATTCCCCTTCTTATTAACCACTATGAACAATGCACTACTAGCTATGCTTGACCACAGGGTAGCACCCAGGCGGCAGCTGGTTCCACTAGCCGAGGCTCCTCCCTCAGCGGCAGAGCGAACCATGATGCGATGGGCTTCACCGTTCATGCGACCCTCGAAGTTTTCCATGGGGATGACGTTTGAACCTTCCACAAGTGCTGGGCAAAATAGGGGCACCTCCCAAAAATGGTTGGTTTATGGCTGTAAATGCTTAACAAACTAGATGATTTGGGGGTACAGAATGTAGAAAACATGCGTTTGGGGGTTCTCAAGTCATAGGGGGGACCTTCCAAAGCATCCAATAGTGTCCTTTTTTAGTAGTAAATCACTACGCAGGAAAAACTTATTTAGGAATATCAAGATTACTACGGCTTCTCAGTAGAATTCCAGGACAACCCACTGGAAACTGGAGGCGGGACTCCGCAACCGTGACTTCCCAGTAGACTTCCACATTTCTTCAATGGCACTAGGCAAGTGTTCTCTCCCAGACTCACAACTGCCATTCGACCAGCTCCCCACCATGCCCCACCTTTTGACCAGAAGGCAGCCCCGTTGATCCTGAAGTACATCCCATGAGAGTCAGTCCCTTGCTCCTGAGCTGCCTTCTCCACATATGCAGGATCTGTGTCGTTTCCAGTGACCAGTGCGAAATATCTGAAGCCCACTTTGCGCCGAGCCGACACACCTGATGATGGCGAGTTTTTCGGTTCGAAGGTGACTGTCAAGTCATAGAGAGGCTGATCTCCCATGCCAATGGGCCACCAGAGTTTGATGTCTTCAGCAGATGCGTTGACTGGGAGCGTGACACTGGAATTCCCTTCTGGCAGTGTGACCCCGGCCATTTCAATGACGTTATTCCAGGAGTTCTGAATCACAAGTGCTCCCGATGTCGCGTTTTTGGTCGAGAAGAACACCTTCAGCATCACCTTGAAGCCAGCATGTTGACCATCAACTAGAGGACTAGTAGGATACTTTCCCTGGTAGAAGATCTTCGGCACCAAGTGTGTGATGGAGGCAGAGCCACTTGGAGTGTACACCAAGTAGACGTGCTTCCAAATGCCATAGGTGAAAGTACGGGCGTCTCCCTGGAAGGTGTTGGTATAAGGGGCCCAATCCCATCCTCCAGAGGATGCCATGAATCGACCTCCCACCTGGATGGACTGATCAAAGATCACCTCCAGGGTGTTGACAGCTGTGGGATTCACATCGAAGCTATATCTGATGAACTGGCTGGTGGCCGTGCCAAGCAGCTGGCCATTCACCTCAGCTCACCCAATGGTGTCTGACAAAAACGGCAAAAAATGACAAAAAGCAACGAGGTCAGCTGTGGACTTTCCAAGCTCAGCTGAGGAACTTTGACATGAGCTCCCATCTTGATGCCATCGAAGACCAACTGCACTCTGGAGCGAGCGTTCTCAGATTCCCAACCTTCGATGCTGAAGTTCGCTGAGTAGGTCCAGGTCTGTTTGGCCCAGAGGTCACTCTTCAACCAATTCATCTCATACCTGGAGTCCAAACTGCCAAGGGGCTGCAGTTGAAAGCGAACAGCACCTGCATCCACTATTTCTTTCTCTCAAGAATGATGGGTTTCATGATACTTTACATGCTGACAGTTTGGAAGTCTTTGTTTTTGGCATGACTCTGAGTCAGAATTAGGGATTTGGGGGTGGACCGACGCATCATCCAAAAGGCCTACCATCTCTGACTGCCGAAGGACAGTGGATCACCAATCTCTCCAGCAGCCTCCAAGTCACATGGGACATGCTGTGTCTCCCCAGGAGTTTTTCCCTCAAAGTCTCAAGCAACGCAAGCAACGCTCGCCTCCAGATCTGTCAGCAAGTCACCAGGTACTTGAGCCTCTCAATGAAAGATGATTGAGAAGATGTATAATCTTCATTGTCTTACTGAAAATCAATGAGAAGATGATAGGTATAATCTATTTATCAATGTCTTACCTATCATTGTCTTTCTTATCAATTGAGAAGATGCGGAATGTGATGCATAGATGAAATCCGTTGAAGCCACTTCAGTACACTTTGCAAATGGCAGCGCAACCCTGTCCACATCGCCACACTGGAGATCCAAACTGCCTTGATGCTTTGAGGTCTGAGACCGGCTGAGGCATTTCCGGAAGAACTGGCAACCCAATTCACACCGCACTCACCTGCAGGGAGCGCATCTTTCGCTGCACTGCAAAAGAAGCGTTGCAAATTATTCCCAAGCGCAATCTTGTGAGAATATGATCCTCACAGACAAGACTCAACTGCACGCTTCAAAACAAACCACATTCAGCCAAGTTTCTGCTGAGGTATTTCACCTCAGGCATCATGGATATGACTCAACTCATGAGACTAATGAGGTGCTTGATCCACTGTAGTCATCTTTTACCATTGATCATTACCCCCTATATTCCAAACATCACCTACCGCAGTTCTAAGGATCCTGACGGCCATCGCCGATGGAGTGACCTCCAGCAACTGCGAGGGTTGGCATGCCAGGGCTGCGCTCAGCACAGAAAACCTGGGAGGTGGAGCAGTTGGATGGTGAGATCCTCTGGTTGACTCGGGGGTGCCAATAATCATTCGTGAACCATTATAGTAGTAGTTGAACCAATAATCATTAGTGAACCATTAGTGAACTAGTGGTTGATCACTAGTAGTAGAAGGAGAACCAGTATCAACCAGTCAATGACTGAAACATCGCCGGTCCATCAAAAGGATCCACTTTTTTAGCAGACCGAACACACATGGTGCTGCCACTCTTGCGCAGACTGCATCAGTTCAAACATAAAATCTCAGCCTCGGCGAACATGTCAACGATGCTCCCTGCCACTATGACTGAAAAGTCATTCACAACTGCATCTAGTGACCCCTTCACGCCCTTTTCAAAGCTTCAACCAAAGCCACCGTATTAAAACGCTTAACATCTCCGCTGGATGCATCTCAAGCGAATTGTAAGGCTCGAACCACAAGCTGCAGCCAGGTAAAATCTTCATCACAATCGCAACTGTTTCAAGCCACAAAGTTGTCCACAACACACCATACCCCTATCATCCTCTATCATAATCTTTTGACCAAAAGATGTCAGGGCCGCGTTTGCCTCATGGCGATCCTCTCCCCGTAGCTTATCCCTCAAAGCCGATCACATGCCGCTGGCCACCAAGTCCTTCAGGCTTGTGTCGATCTTCTGCTGCATGATTTCATCCTGAGAGCATTGCCCCTTTACAGAATCCACTTCCTGCAAGTTGCATGAGCCTGGCTGTGAAAACGTTTTTCCGAGTTTATACTTCTCGCAGAATCCAAAAAGCCTGTGGTTTTCAAACGTTTGTTCCGGCCCCTTCTGGTGATGAGTACCGGGCATATCTTTCTTGCTTGGTCTTTGGTGTCTTTGAAGGCAATCCCTGGCGAAGCAATGCAGCGATGTGCTGTGCAAAGAGTGCCTCTGAATCCCGGCAGCAAAATGCACAGCAAACACAACGTGCCGAACACCGTGCCTGCCATGGGAGGCAGCCTTTCACCAAGTAGATGAGAACATAACCCAGTGCCTGGCCAGAAAACCACAAAAACTGTCATCAGAGTCTCAAAATCCGCACATGTATTTCTATCTTCCGCTGCATCTTCACTTAGCTGGTCACACATGAACAAAAAGACAACAACCTAGATACAAGCACAAAAAGCCACTGTAGATTCTTCCAACTGTATACAAAATACAACACATAACAACTGTACACAAATGCATAGCACACAACGGAGGTCGTTGTGAAAGTTGCTGGTCGCCTCCAGATCATCCCGACGACTCTGCTCTAGGCCGGCGTGAGTATTGATGGACGCATAGCGAGCGGTGCCCGTTAGGGCCTGGAGCATGGCAAGCGGATCAAGACTTCAAGACTCACAGGGAGACTTCAGGATCCTTAGACTTGAGGAATGGAAGAAGCGAAATGCCGCTAAACATAAAGTACAGCATACCCAAGAAGATCAAAAATCCATGTCCTACAGTAGTATACTATCCGTCTGTCCATGGATGTATCATGCAGAGATGCGCAGCATGTTTAGCTGAAATTGTGTTAGGTCTGTATGCTTGCATGTATGTGTCAGTGCATCTGTCTCAGAGTGCTTGTGTGTGTGTGTGCGTGTTTTCATAAGTTGTCTGTCTGTTGATTTGTTTGTTTGCTCATGTTTGTTCGTCCGCTTTTTGTTTGCTTCTCTGTCTGTCTGTCAGTCTGTCGGTCGGTCGGTCCGTCTGGCTGTCTGTCTGTCTGTCTAACTGTCTGTATGCATCTATCCACACATGTATCTATGTATCTACGTATCTATGTATCTCTATGTATGTGTCTATGTATCTATCCGTCAATCCATCTATCTAGCTATCTGTCCATGATTACAAAAGTTACATCGCTCTATCTATCTATCTATCTATCTATCTATCTATCTATCTATCTATCTATATCTAGTCTAACTGTCTATCTAGCTATCAATCTATCTACCTATCTATCTATCTATCCATCCATCCATCCATCCATCCATCCATCCATCCATCCATCTCTCTATCTGATTTTTCTATCCCTGTATCTATCTATCTATCTTTGTATCTATCTATCTGTCTATCCATCGATCTATCTATCTATCTATTCATCCATCTATCCATAAGTCTATCTATCTATCCATCTATCTATCCATTGAATCATAAAATCATGTGCCTACTCGTCCATGATTCTACTTGCCTATCTATTTGTGTATGCATGCAAAAAATGCATCGTTTGCTGAAATCTGCTGAGTTTAGTTCCTCTCTTGGACATGTTGTGTGACAACACCCTAAAATATCTCTCTGAATGTTTTAGCATGTGCAAACAGCCGCTCTGTGACAGGACGCTAGTGTATCACAGCATCAGAAATAAAGAACCATGGAACATGGATCACAATGATTGCTTTGGGTTCCACAGTCAAGACAGAAGACCAAGAGACCTCGTCTGAGGAAGATAGCATGAAATTTCACGCTTGTATGAGACGCTGCTTGTGATTCATTCAATCTCAGTTGGCTTCATTGTTTCACAAACTGTCACCGGCCTTGCCCTCCCTGTAGGGGATATGCACTTGCGTCTTTGAATCTCTATACCTGAGTCTGCCCAGCATTCTTCCGGCAGGGCTGATGCATTGGGCTGAGACCAGCAAAACAACCTGACATTACATGTCACATGTCTGAAAAAAATGTGAACACTGTAAATTCAAAAACTAAAGTGCGTAGTTGCCAAAGACAAGAGCAGAATGGCAGCGCATCATAATCTCATGCATGACAATTTTCTGAGGCATAGACTTCTTTGACAATCCAAAGTCAATAAGATTGACCTGCGATTCAAATCTGGTGCATCAAGGGACCAAGCAAAGAGTTGGCCAAAGATCTTGTGGAGCTTCTACTTCGGCCCTGCATTGTACATGTGTTACTGGCCTGATTGGCGCGTCGCCCTAGTCCAAGTAAAAAATTGTCAGGCTTCACCTCAGTGCGTAAAGATACAGAGAGGTATGCGTTTTTCCACCCCGGTCTCTACTCAAACAAGCAATCCTAATTGTTTTGGAAGTACTCCATCCACCTGACCGCCCATGTCTTTGATCTGCACATGCCAACAGCTCAGGACTGCACATCACGGTGAATCACATTTCTGGAGTGAACGCACTCCAAGCCTAGGCTCAAGCAGGGCAGTCGGCGGCCCTCGAAACTTTGAGATTCTACCAGTTTTCTCTTCACTACGCTGGCCTAGAAAAGCAATTGACGTCAAGTCAAACATGTCAAACCATTTTGACTTTCCTGTCTCCGGAGTCTTCATTTACAAAATCGATTGCCGGAGCTGAAACAAAGCTTTTTGGTCAGAAAAACTTCGGCAATCAGCGTTGCCAAGTTGAAGCACTTTACAAGTTCCAGGCACTCAACTCCTGGACCACCGAGGTTCAAGCGATTGATCATTTGATCAGCAATCATTAGCACCTCGTCTGTCAAAGCCCCCAGATCCTACCCTATGCAGGGAAATTGTTCTAACTTTTTCGAAGTGTCCAAGTCATTCTGCATTTTGACCATCTGTTATGGTATGGTCTATTCACTGGGCACTAAACGCACAACTTTGCAGTACATCAGTTCTGCCCCGACTTACGAACCACTTTTCACGCAAGTCTAGAATTTTTAAAGGGAAAAGTTGATCGTTCAGGTGGTTTCTTTTAAAGGAACCGGCACGTGTGCAGTGAGAGAAGTACGAAACATCGAAAATCTGGAGAAAAACAGATCGCCAGACTCCGATGAACGCCTTGAGGTTCCCCACGGTCTTCAAGCTAAGTCTGCCCTTGCAGAAATTCAGCAGGTCTTCCAGGGACGGCCCCAGAAGGTCCTCAGAGAAGAAGACCATCCCTGGTAGCTTCTTAGCTCCCCCTTTAAAGGTCCTTTAAAGGTCAGATACCCCTTGTTCCTTAGCATCCTTGGCTCCCTCCTAACCAGCCAATGGAAGCATGTCAGAAGTCATGGGGCCGGACTTCTCTCGGAGAGTCGCTGCCAAGGAACCAGAACCATCACAGTGTATGCATCCTGGACACCGTACCTGAGCGCGGCGCTTTTTCACAAACGTCGAATGGCAGTTGCTAAAATTGTTGCCACAATTCTGGAACAAATACAAACAAATACGCACTGGTGTGTAGATGACTGTGGATGTGTGAAACATGTACAATAGAGTGTATAAATGTGTACGCATCGATTGCCTTACCCTACTACTCTAAATTACATTAAGTTCATTGAATCCCCTCCCGTTGCGTTACCCTTCACCACACGACATTGCTTTCCTAAAGCTTCCACTCAGCTGCGCACCAATGAATCGAAGGAATGCCAACACTACCGGCAAGTCCCCTGGGCGCGAGATTGCAGTCGACCCAATTTGTACTGGAGAATTGTCATGGCAGAAGTGAATGTCTTACCAAGGAAGTGAGTATAACCAGAGATCTAAAACAGGGAGTACTCAGCTACTCAGCAAATACAAAATTTTGCCAGTGTGCTGATTTGAGTGTCAATGAAGTGTACTTAAGATCCTCGTGAATGGCAGTGGATGGCTGTTGAATCTTCGAGGGAGTTCCCAACGCCATCCAAGACGCTTGTAGATCTTGGCCTCATACAAGAGCTGTGGATGCCTGACGACGAATGTCGTTGCGCGTCAAGTACCCTTAGGCCACAAAGTTCAAATCTGACTAGTGTAGCTGGTGTTGCCAAAAGAAGCACACCACGGATGACCAAGGTATGCTGTCCCAAAGTGTGGCCTTGACTTCAAAGGCTCCAATTTGATGGCGACCTCTTCTCCTGTCCGAAGATTCACACCTCAATATCTCGCTCCGAACATGGCATGGCATCCCCAAAGATTGGCAACTGACAAATGACCAAGACACTCACAACAACTGAAATTGTCATCCCACCAATCTTGGTCAACCCTCTTGGGCCCACGACCAAGATGAATGGCGCCAAAGGAGCCAGAGCCAATTTTGCCTGACAGATTGAGGGATATCTGATATCAATGACATTTGTTGCACATGTTCGGTGGAGCCAATTGCGCTCTTCGCTTGATCCCAGACATGTCTGACCTTGTTCTCTGGTTTCCAAATGCATGTTTTGTAATGTACTGCAAAGCAATGTGTCCAGAATCCAGGCTATTCCGAGCCAAACTCCTCCGATCAACATGATCTCAGCGCCGGACTTCCTAGGCGAAACTTGCCCCCGATGGTCACTTCCTTCAGCTGTTTGACAAAACCCGAAGAAAGGGAAATCGGTGTCCCAAAATTGGGTTTGGTTTACTACTATGAATGATTAAAATATCAAGGATCATTTGGGGTCCCCTATTTTGAAAAACCACAAAATGATGGTTGAGTTAAACTCACCAACTTCGCATTCAGGATAGTAGCAAAAGAAATGGATGTCATCACATGCACCGAATACACACCCGGTCTCTTCGTTGTAAGTCCTCCTTGTCACTCGAAGTTCCAGCTTTGTCAGAGGTTCCTTCGAGTTTTGCCTCGTGCATGGTTGAATGTGAAACATTCAAATCCTAAGAAGAGATGATGCAAACTGGAGCCAAGCAGGCGTAGGTGCTGAAACTGCAGAACTGCTGGATGATAAAGTTTCTCATTGCAGGATTTTGCCTCCATGAGCAAGCCTTGTGCGATGTTGAATGTTGATGCTCTGTTCGCAACCAATGGTATGGAATAGAATCACCCAGGAAAAGATGCAAAAAAATCCGCCTCGCCTCCACTTCATTCTTACTGTCCACAACCTCCATTGCCATGTGCCCTGCAAGGTGGTCAAGTTGCAAAAATCAATCTGCGCATCATCCTTTCCAGCACAGTGAACCATTGGGCGTCCTTTGATTCAAGGACATACCGGAACTCAATGCCACTGGAACAACCTCCCCGAAGAAGTACGGTAACTTACCCCAGGCCAATCAGTTTGACAACCCAACAGAGAGTCGCCCGCCTCGAATCAAGCAGCTGTTCAGAGCATCCATTGAGCCCAGCCACAAATTGAAAAACGTGCAAAACTGCAGCTAGTGATTCTGACAGCTAACAGCACGCATTGTGCACCTGTCATACGCGGACACCTTCTGTGACATGCACGTTTCTGCATTTCAGCTTACCTTAGCTCAATTGGTTTCAGTTTTGTCGGTTTAGCAATGAATCAACCTGTGTATCCAGTCTGTGCAAATACGCAGAAGCAAACTTCATCTGGCATCATTGAGAAAGGAAGCTGATTCGACAAACCGGACAAATGGTATCTCAAAGTTCAAAACTAGACGACAGTGTGGCCCGAAAAAATAAGGAGAGTGCGTCAGAAGAAAGCAAAGATAAGAGAAAGTGATGTCGCGGATGGACATCAAGAGTTACGTTCACGATTCATGGATGTGGATTGATGACTATGGCGGCTTGCTCTTTTTTTCTCTTTTTCCCGAGAGCGCCTGCGAAGGGTTCTTCGTAAAAAAGCAGCCGTGTATAAACATCTGCATATCAACATCTTCACATCATCAAACCTGTACATCAACATCTTCACATCATCACATCTGCACATCAACACACCTTCACATCATCACATCTGCATATCAACATCTGCACATCAACATCTTCACATCATCACATTTGCAGATCTAGATCTTTACGCCTTCACATCTGCAGATCTAGATCTTCACACCCTCACATCTGCACATCTAGATCTTCACACCTTCACATCTGCACATCTAGATCTTCACACCCTCACATCTGCAGATCTACATCTTCACACCCTCACATCTGCAGATCTAAATCTTCACACCCTCACATCTGCAGATCTAGATCTTCACACCCTCACATCTGCAGATCTAGATCTTCACACCCTCACATCTGCAGATCTAGATCTTCACACCCTCACATCTGCAGATCTAGATCTTCACACCCTCACATCTGCAGATCTAGATCATCACACCCTCACATCTGCAGATCTAGATCATCACACCCTCACATCTGCAGATCTAGATCATCACACCCTCACATCTGCAGATCTAGATCTTCACACCCTCACATCTGCAGATCTAGATCTTCACACCCTCACATCTGCAGATCTAAATCTTCACACTTTCACATCTGCAGATCTCTCTCTCTCTCTCTCTCGCTCTTCTTTCTCTTCTGTCTAAGGTTGGGGCGGTGCGGCCGGGCCGCCATGAAACGTGACATGTGCGCCATTTCGTGCTCGTCGGACGTCCAAAACCTGGGTAAAATTGCGATTTTGAGTTGTCCGGATGAACCGTTTCGCGTTTTCTGGACATTGAACTTCAAAAACTGCAGTAAAATTTTGATTTTGAATTCTCGGTCGTGACCGTTTCGCGTTTTCTCGACATTGAACGTCAAAAACTGCAGTAAAATTGCGATTTTGAGTTTTCGGTCGTGACCGTTTCGCATTTTCTCGACATTGAACGTCTCAAGTTTCGACATGGAACGTTAAAAACTGGAGTAAAATTGCGATTTGGAGTTTTCGGTCGTGACCGTTTCGCGTTTTCTGGACATTGAACGTCAAAAACTGGAGTAAAATTGCGATTTTGAATTCTCGGTCGTGACCGTTTGGCATTTTCTCGACATTGAACGTCAAAAACTGCGGTAAAATTGCGATTTTGAATTCTCAGTAGTGACCATTTCGCGTTTTCTCGACATCAAACGTCCAAAACTGACGTGAAATTGCGATTTTGCATCTGCTTCTTGGTACGTTTTGTCTTGGTGCGTTTTGCCTTGGTACGTTTTACTCTGGTACGTTTATTGTGGTAGGTTTTGCGCTGGTACGTTTTGCTCTGCTACGTTTTGCTGTGGTACCTTTTGCCGTGGTACGTTTTGCTCTTGGTACGTTTTGCTCTTGGTGCGTTTTGCCGCGGTACATTTCATCTTGGTACGTTTTGCTCTTGGTACGTTTTGCTCTGGTACTTTTTGCCTTGGTACGTTTGATCTTGGTACGTTTTGCTTTTGGTGCGTTTTGCTCTGGTACGTTTTGCCTGGGTACGTTTTGCTGTGGTAAATTGTACATTTTGCCTTGGTACGTTTGAGCTTGGTACGTCCTGCGCTGGCGCCTTTGATCTTGGTATGTTTTGCGGCGGTAGGTTTGGCTTTGGTACGTTTTGCTCTGGTACATTTTGCTGTGGTACGTTTTGCTGGTGCATTTGCGTTGGTACGTTTTGCTGACCGTTTGGCGTTTTCTAGACATTGGACGTCGAAAACTGAGGCGCAATTGGGGTTGTGGACCTGTGTCTTGGTACGTTTTGTAGTGGTGCGTTTTGCCTCGGTATGTTTTGCTCTGGTACGTTTTGCTGCGGTACGTTCTGCTCTGCTACGTTTTGTCTGGGATCTTGGTACGTTGTGCCGTGGTACGTTTTGCCTTGGTACGTTTGGTCTTGGTTCGTTTTGCCTTGGTACGTTTTACTCTGGTACGTTTTACTTTGCTACGTTTTGCTGTGATACGTTTTGCTCTGGTACGTTTTGCTGTGATACCGTCTGGGCGTTCATTCTACTTGAAGCAGCGAGCGCAAGTGAGGACATGGTAAATGTGATACTTGTAGTGTTTTGCTGAAAGTTTTTGTTCCCCACCTGTCAGGTGAGGGTTGTTAGATTTTATCTGAGCTGACTTCTCCTCCTTCTCCTCCTTCTCCTTGTCCTCCTTCTTTTCCTTCTCCTCGCCGGACCTCAACTACGACAATGCACGCCGAGTGTCTGCTGCCGGACCTCAACCGCGGCCATCTACGCCGAGCGTCTGCTGCCGGACCTCAACCGCGGCCATCCACGCCGAGGGTCTGGTGCCGGGCCCCA
>VSDK01021090.1:2459-65361 GCA_009767595.1 Symbiodinium kawagutii
TATTTAAAATTATATTTTTTTTTCGAAAAATTAATTAATTTAAATAATATTAAAAAAAAATAATAATATTAAAAATATATTAAATATATATTTTAAAATTTAAATTAAAATTTAAATAATACCATTTTATTTAAATTACATTTAAAATTATAATATATTTCTTTATATTAAAATAATTTAATAATATAAAAATTAAAAATATATTTTTTTTATTTATAATATAAATTTAAAATAAAAAATTAAAATATTATTGTAAAAAATAATTTATAATAATTTATATTAATTTATATTAAATAAAATATTATAATAAATTAATTTAATTAAAAAAAATTAAATAATTAAATTTAAAAATACTAAAATTGTTTTAATAATATTTAATTAAAATAAAATATTATAATCCCCCCAAACCATTTTATTTAATTTAAATAATAATTATAATATATAAAAATCCGGTAATATATAATATCCTAAAAATAAATTTATATATAAATATTTTAAATTGGATTCCATGTATTAAAATATGTATAATTAATAATTATTATATTTATTTCAGAATTTAATAATATAATTATAATTTCTTAAATATTTTAATTAACTAATTTTCCGCGGGTCAGATCTCTTTTATTTACGGCCAAATCTGTCTTGCGCCATTTCAGCGCAAAGCCAATTCCATGACCCGAATTCATTGAATGAACCGAAGCCTGTGTGCCTCACATATCTCCAGGGGTCCACTTCTTCCAGACATTTTCCTTGCAGTTGAAGAGAACACCGATAGAATGTTTCAGCATATATGAGGCTGTCCATAAGTGGTGTGCCATCCCGAAAGAGAAACTTCCTGAAAAATCATATATTTCTTTTTGGATGGTTAGAGGTACAGGGCCATTGTACCACCATTTATGGACAAGCCCACAAGTCCACAAGGCCCTTGGTTGCAAAGGTGTTGGTTTCTGCAGCTGTCCTCCCACCACATGACCTTCTCGAAGAGTCGGGATGGCAAATAACCACCACCTTCTGGGCGCTCTAGACCTGGACTGCTCACACTTGAGAGCAAACTCACCATTGTTCACGATGGAAAACGTCTGTGCCAAGTGGTTGAACTATATTTAACCCACCACTAAATATAATGATTGTTTTTCTATGCCAAGTTTTTTCGAAACTGTCGTTGGACGTTCAAATCTGTGGTCGAATCTCGTTGAACTATACTCAGTTGAGCAGTATTCAGAGCAGGACCTCTGGTAAGCACAACCTTGGCAAGAAATGTCACTAGTGTTTTGCTCCTGTCAATGGTTTGCAAACACTGGAATCATCCCTTCCAAATATTCCAAGCAAACCTCTTGAATTCTAAGATCTCCCAGGCATCAGGCATCATTTTCGCTGCGATAGAAAGTGACGCCTTCTTTGATCGCCTGCTCAGTCGCCTGAGGCTCTTGGACTCTTAGATCGAATGCATCCTTTGTCCAATATTCCAATCCTACAGCACTCGGTGGATGATAACTCACCATGCCAAGACATGTTTGAAAGACCTCTTGTTTGCTACTTTCAGATGCGCAGAACGTTGTCTGAGCAGAAGTAAACTTGAGCGGTGATCAAAAGGTCTTACAATCTGGAGACTCAGCAGGTCATGCGTACGTTTTGTCGCGTTGTGTTTGGTTCCAATAGCTAGATCCACGTAGAAAAGATCTGGGCCTACTGACTGTCTTAGTGTCAAAAACAAAACATGCTTCAGACTTAAGCACACTGGCTTTTGCTTATGCGTCACCACCAATCATTACGCAAGCTTGGTAATTAATTGCTTCCAACATTGCGCGCAAGAAGCTAAATTATAGCAGCACGACCAAGTCACGCAATAGTCATGTTTTGGTGATTTCCTTCGACGGCACTGCAACATGGTCTGTTGCCTGGATTGTCTACCAGCATCTACTAGCCGTACTATCTGGAGGTTTAGGTGTTAAAAGCATATGCTTACGATCGCTTATACAATCCATTCACAGCCCACTGCAGAGAATCTGAGAATCCAAAGTCCTGAATACCGAAAAGCTGAGGCATGGACAACAAAAACCTGAGCTGCAAGGTGTCCACAGTGTCCCCATGCAAAATCTGCAGCTCACCACTGGGAGCTTCCAATCACTTCAATGTTGGAAGACTTGTTCGTTCCTCTAGCAGTATATATTCAATTGCATCCATATATATTCTTAAAATAGGGAACCCAAAAAATGGTTGGTTTATTGATCTAAATGGTTAATATTGGATGATTTGGGGGTCCCCTATTTTGAGAAACCACCATACCTGCTATTGTTGATGCTTCATTGTCAGCTTTCATGAACGCCTACCAGTCAATTTTTTGCCACAGGTTCTGAACGATTCTACCAGGCAGCAATTGTGTCAAAGTCTCCTCGAGTACCACTGATGACCTGAGGCTCGCACTTGGACGACCAAGCAGTAGCAGGAGCAAAAATGGGTGTTTCTCAACAAAGGGAGCCCAAAAATGGATGGTTTCTTACTCTAAATGAATCAAAAAATGATGATTTGGGGGGTCCTCCATTTTGAGAAAGCACCAAATCGAGGTAAAATCAACCAGGGCCCCATTATGACTGAGCTTGTTTTTAAAATCCAAGGAAGATTAGCTTTCTACCACCAGCTTGGACGCAAGCTGCCGAGCAAATTGCTAGGGCAGGTGTTGAGTTTCACTGCTTCGGGGCCAAGGACTCGACTGAGGTCCTATTCTCCTGGCAAGTCGTGGATGTTCGTCGTTGCAGTACTGCTCAGCTCATCTCGGCTAGCGTCCTCTGCCATCAGATCTTTGCTCACGAGGTGGATGTGGTTGCGGCCCATTGTCCTTTGCGAGTGGGCCGACTGCAAGAGGTATTAGATAATGGCTCAACCTGTTTCAACAGTTTCAATTACCTGGTCCTACAATGCACTGCTGGCAGACAAGAAAAAATAAGGCTCCTGCCTCAAACCTTCTTCTTTGATCCTGAGTCCATCAAGTTCTTGCAAAAAAAGTGTTGGAATAAAATACTATAAGTGGGCACTGGCCATGATTCGAGACAGTCACCATTCAAACAACAATTGCCAACTGTGATTCCTTGCGTCTTGTTCGAGGATTTCTGGTGGAAATGAATTACAGCGCAAGAATCTGCATTTCTCAAAGAAAGGAACTCTCTGGCCCCCTGAGCCCCTGTCTTTTCCCACCACTTCGAAAATGTACCGTGACAAAGGATTTTCAATGTCTGCCAAGAGCTTTTGGCAGAGTCTGAGTTTTGCCTTCATTCATAATACCTTTGGTCAACTATAGCAATCCGAATATCATCTACCGTAACCAACCTGTAAGCTATACCTAGAGGCGCTCTATGGTAAATAATCAACCTGTAAGCTATACCTATAGGCACTCTATGGTGAACAAACCTGCTGCACCTAGGGCCTTCGCATTGCTTTCACATTGTAAGCTTCTTTCGATGCTTCGCTTTGCTTCTCGCCTCAGCCTCTGTTTCGGTAATTTCTTCCAGGAGCTCTGTATCCTGCACCGTGTTGATGCTGTGCCCCTGATGTGCTCGGATGTGAAGCTCCTTTGACAGGTGAGGCAGAGTGCAAGGTGCAAAGGCAATCAAAGGCACGCAGAAGATCGCAGAAGTATCAGATTGCGGTAATGTTAGGTCGTGATTTGCAAACCCCCCCCCCCCCCCCTAAACCAAACTTGGGGGGATGTTTAATAAACTCCCTCCTTAAAAGTCTTGCCTGAGAGATGGAAGATCTACTCTAATCTTCTCCACCCTTCTCGGCTCTTCTCTTCTCCTCAACTCTAGTCTTCTCTACTCTACTCTTCTCTACTCTACTCTTCTCTACTCTCTTCTCCTCAACTCTAATCTTCTCTACTCTACTCTTCTCTACTCTATTCTTCTCTACTCGACTCTTCTCGACTCTTCTCTTCTCTTCTCTTCTTTTCTCTGCTCATCTGCTCTTCTCTTCTCTACTCATCTACTCTACTCTTCTCAACTCTTCTCTTCTCTACTCTATCCTTCTACTCTACTCTTCTCAACTCCTGTCTTCTCAACTCTTCTCTTCTCTAAAAGGAGTTTAATAAAGGGATCATCCTTTTCAGCAAGCTCTCAGTTTAGTAAATGGCCAATAGAAAGGAAAAGAAAAAGATAAAGAACTCAAAGGGAAAAGGAAAAGATAGAAGCAGCCAGGGCCACCCTAAGAAAAAGTTTTTTGCATTAATCGACCCCTTTTAGTAAATCTATTATTCAACATCTTGGCTCTTCCTGGGCTACCCTTTTGGAAAATTGAAAAAACTCCATTGTTTAAAAGGAGTTTAATAAAGGGATCATCCTTTTCAGCAAGCTCTCAATTTAGTAAATGGCCAATAGAAAGCAAAAGAAAAAGATAAAGAATTCAAAGGGAAAAGGAAAAAATAGAAACAACCAGAACCACCTGGGAGTGAAAAAAATACCATCCATAAATCCAGAAAAAAAAACAACCCCCCAAAAAAAAACTTTTCTTTAATCACCCTCCATTTCAAAATGGGGTAGGCTATGAATAATTTTGGGAAAACTTTTCTTAAATCAACCCCCAATTGCAAATCACAGCCCAACATTACATGAGAGAACTATTGAAGCTATTATACTTTGTTTGCCGGATTTAAGCGGTCTGATGGCATGTGATGGCAGTGGCATGGCTGCTATCGAACTACTGAGCTCCACTGAGCTCCACACATCATTGAGTTCTTTCAGACCAAATCTTTTCTTCTCATTTTTTTCAACCAGGCCACGTATGTCCTGCAGATCTCAAAGTTTTAAGCACGTAGACATGAAAAATGTGCAAAATGATAGACCGGTGAGTAGACGCAGCGCTCTATCAGCTTTGTCCTGTTCACTCAAGCCCTTTGACTTGAAAAACTCCAATTCAAGGATCTGACCAAGGGCTCGATCATCCAAACGAAGTCAGAAGCAAAATGATTGCAGTAACACGATGCCAAAACATCCAAAAGAAAGCAAAATAAAGATGCAACATTTCCAACACAAACCCGATCAGGAGCTCCCACAACTTGAATATCAACTGCTTGCTGCCATGAGCCGAAGCTGCTTTAAGCTGTGAACATCTGTCAAGCATATTATGAGATCCGTTGACATCCTGAAGTGTGAGATAGAGCCAAATTCAGGAGTTTGGGATGGACACATACGGCAGATGCCTTGGCAACCGCCACGTATCCATCCTCGCGCACTTCCAGACCAAGCTCGACCTGCTTCGAAAAAGTGATTCGTTGTGAAGTTGAAGTTTTCACTTGATTTCGCTTGATCCATTTTGAGATTCATCTTGAAATTCATCTTGATTCAATGGTCAGCAAGAAAGTTTTGAAATGTTTTCAACATGTTTCAACGGGAGGAAGCGCGGTTGCTTCAACTTATTTCTAGGGCAAGGTACGGCATTGTGCCGCAAGACTCCACTGAGGTACTTGGAAACTGCGATGTCTGGATCTTCGTCATCCTTCTTCTTCGCCTGGCCATTGCAATGCCACCATGCTGCTTGAAGTGCAAAGGTCCCAGGTCCATCTGCTATCATCATGTCATCGTTTGCCACAATCGATCACCATGTCTCATCATTTACCAATCATTTCATGTAAATGATGGTAAATTGATTACCTATCAAATACCAATCATTTAAATACCAATCATTTAGATACCAATCATTTAAATACCAATCATTTACCAATCATTTCATGTATATCTATCATTTCTTATCATCAATGACCATCAATCACATGGTGGTTTACCAACCATTTGAAGCGATGTTTCATCCATCCTGGTGACCTCCTGGGCCGTGGATGGCCTTGGCCTTGGCCGGTTTGCTGGGCCAAGAGTTCGATGGCCAGGGCCACGACTGCCACCCAGTCTTTGGCCAAACATGGCCGTGAGCTGAAGGCCAATCCTGTGAGCAGATGCAGAATCGTAGAAGTGGTGGTTTCTCAAGTCATAGGGGTACCCAAAAATGCTGAGAAAGCTCCAAATATGCAACCGCAAAATAATTGTGCCATCCTGGGATTTACACAACTTTCCAGAATACAAACTGATTGTCCTGTCAAAAATCGAGAAACTATGTGAAAATGGTAACTTTATGTCATTTCGTCCCCGCAATGTTGTCAACGCCCACACCTTCCATGACTGTCGCACATCTTTGTTGCCTCATGCTTTCTGAAACTGAAGATGAAGCCGAATGCGGTGAAACAATCTGAGACATGTCACTCGGCAGAACTAAGCTGCGAACCTTTTTGCCAGTCAGCCTTGGCATTGCCTTCGTACCATTTGCCCATGGCGGACGAGAACTTGCCACCGATCAGATCTCTGTTCCTCTACGGAGTGGAGTTGAGGCGGACTGAATCCTGCTGATGATTGAACATGCTTGAAATCATCTCAAATCTTCACATTGAAAAATCATTGACGTAGCTAAATAGCCTCAGAGATACTCAAAGCTTCAACATCATCATGATGCATGGAAGCGAGGAAGTGGGTTTGTCGCAGATTGCCTGTGAATGTCCAGAACCGTATGTCAACTCTTGTTTTGAAAGTACTCTTACATCTCTGATCTCATCAACCTGACAAAATGCCTGCACTCATCACAAAATGCATCCAACGAACCCACTCAAAAAACAAGTTGCAGGTGACAAGGGGACTGTTTCGCTCGCCTATCTTGCCTGTGTTCCCTGTGTTCCCCTTATATTCCGCACTCTAAAAACTTCATTCAATTGCTCGTGATTTTTTCGTGCGGCTTTGGTAGCTTCTTTGCAGCTTTGGTAGCTGAAATCAATGCACGTTCTACGATTCGTGTCGCGACTGCTTAACAGTGCTGGCACTGAGAATTATCAGCGGCTGGAAGCGCCCCGGCCCGGCTTCTAGAAACCCTAGGAAGCCTAGGAACCCCTCAACATGGTAAAACCGTGGAGGAGTTCCTTTGACAATCCACGGTTTCCTTGAATATCGAGAATGGTTGAACTTTCGCAGCAAATCTCCAGAAAGTTCTTCACAGCAGGTGCCACAGCAGGTTGTATGTGACACCAGCGTAGACTCAAGAAATCTAGTGGTTGAAGTCTTTGTCCAACCGATTCCGCAAGTCCATTCACTGCTTCATTGGAGATCAGGAATGCAGTGTTCCCTTCCAGATCCAATCTCTTCAGGGGGCATTTATGCACCACAGTACCAATAGCGCGTGCAGATGCTTGACTTAATCGACATTTGCTCAGCCCGAGCACCTGTAGGTTTGGAACTTTGGCAGTCAGGGCAGAGACCAACTCTTCAACTTCTTCAGGATTCTCTAGGCTCACATTCGCAAGATCAAGTTCGGTGAGCGACCGAACTCCCGCCAATAAATTTCGCAGCCCAGCCCTTCCAATCTCAGTGAGTCTTGGCTGGCAATCGAAATCAAGGCGCGGCTTGCTGAGACTTAGAGCTTCGCCCAAATGGTTCCGACCAATGGCAAAGGCGTTGCGGTAGAAGGGGTCCTTAGCGGCACTTAGTGATGTTGCTTCGATCAACTTCACAAGCAAAGAAGGCATATCAATGCATATCATGCATGCGTCACGTTTCCAGTGTCCCTGCAATGCAAAAAAACAGCCCTTTGATGTAGTCCTTTCCCCTAAATGCCACTACATCACAAATTGAGCCACTTCCCTATCTTCCCCACCTTCCCCACCCTTCACCGCTTCACTGAGTCTGGTTCGTTCAAACTGCAGTTTAGGGTGGCATCGCTCCAGAAGTTCTTGCAACCTTCCAGCATCGGTGACAGCTGCAGTGACCGTGTTTCCAACTTCTTCCTGCCTGATTTCAATGCTCGAACAAACAAAGCCTCCTGAAAGCTGAGATGGCCTCAAGATGCCAGGGACAGACTTTTCTCAGGGGACAGACTTGGAGCAGCTTGGGGAAAGTCGGTCCTAAGGAGTCCTTGAGTATATTCTTTTAATATCTTTTCATGTTGAAAATATTTTGAATATGTGGCTGTGGGTCAAAACCCCGTACCCCTGGTTCCCCATCATTAACCATTGGTTTCCTTGTTATTGTTGGTCATTATCCCCCATTATTGGTTGGTTAATATTGACCCACAGCCATGTTTGAATGATTAAAAACTGGCCAACTCCTCTCCTTTACTCCTTCCTCTTTTGACCTCGCCTTTGAGCTCCACATCTCTGAGGCTCCCAGCTGAATTGGAACTCCCCTGTGGAATGACCCAAGGTCAAAATCTTCACCTAAGCCCACAGAGCCTGCTGACATCATACTGACATCATGCTGACATCATACTGACATCATGCTGACATCATGCTGACATCATGCTGACATCCTGACATCTATGTGCCAACTATGGGACTGATCACATTACAACTGAAGCAAAGGAACACATTCATCCTGGCTGAGTCTAAGGGAGAAACCAAAGGAACGCATCCACCCTGCAAGGCAATGGCGGTGTGAGTCACATTGAATCGCGGTTGCCAAGGCAAATGGTGATCACTGTGTACGATGCATCGAGGGACATGTACTGACGCTATGCGACATGCAAAAAACAATCACATCATATCACATTCATGAATAGGAGGCTGTACAGTCTGAAGTCTGCCAAGTCAAGCATGGTGGCCCGGCAAGAATGGGTATATTTGCAAGCTAGACAAAAAGCCTACATGGCCTATGTGAACGGCCTACCCAAGGCAAACTTGCAAATAGCATGCAAGCAGGTATGATATGGGGCCCAGGAGCTATTCATGCGGCAAACTCTTGTACAGTTTTGTTTAATGATGTCCCATGAGTTTATGACTAAACAAAACGAATGCAACTTGCACAGTATATCGAGCACGAGTAGGCAGGGTTTAAAAATAAGATAGTGGATGGTAGTTGAAAGCAACACTGAGAATGGTTGGCATCCGGAGCCTCAAGGAGCTGGGACCAAAGAAGTAGCAAGTACGGTTTTGCCTGAGTCGACACTTGGAACATGTTGGAACGCTGGATGAACATGGTGCAAAACTATGGTGAAGTGTATACACAAAGGGCTGGTGAGAAAGGTGTCAGATATATCAAAGTGTGCCTTTCAGGACAAATGGCTGAATGGTTGCAACATGTTCAAACTGCATTGTCAACTGAAAAATGCGAAAATAGACAGCCATTGCGGTCCAAGGCACTTTCAGAGCTTCTTGAAGATCTTCCACCTTCGACTCAAAACGCGGTCTTCAAAAACCTTCATATTTCTATGGGTCTTCTTCAGCGACTGTTGTGGCGATAGGCAAAGTCATACTGGGGGAGGCGTGGAGCAGCTCCATGATTCGAGAAGCAAAGAACTCCGAACGAGCCTGAAATGTCCGTCGTTTTGCAAGGTGGTTGGCCTTAGGTTTGAGAGAAACATGCCACCAGGGCGGCGTCCAGTCAAATAGAAAGAACATAATGTGGTATGCAGACAAGTGTGTTATACAGGGTGCGAGATAAATATCGTAGGTGTACAAATGGTGTACGTTAACATCCGGGCAAATGTGCCATGTACAGTGTGCCATTGTAGGCTAACAGTGATGAATCTTTGCTTGGCAGTCAACACTCAACTTTTTGCAGCTAAAAGATGGGATGAAATTACTATGTGATGGCAAAAGTATATGATGTAGAGCATACCTTGTTGTCTTTTCCTTGTGATGCCCCGCACATCTGTTCCAAAGGGCGCACAATGGCGCACATCTATGTCACACCTCGTATTTTGCCAATGTGTCATGACATTTCTCCTGACATTTCTTATGATGATATGCCTTCGGTCCTCTGAGGCTCCAACCACAGCTATGGCTTCCAACATCTCCAAGGCGACCTTAGTGGAAGTTCGACAGTACATTCTCTGACCCATCGGGCCATGCATGTTGGGTCACCAGATGGTGACTTGGAGACAACACCAAATGCATCCAAATGCTTCTTACATCTTCCTGTGAACTGTCCAGGATTCAGGACACTTGCGGTAAATTGCTGCTAAAGAATGGTAAAGACATGTAAAGACCGACACATTCAACACCACACACTACAGCAGTCGCAAGGTCGAGATTGCTGCAGCAACGCTGCTTGAGGCGATGGAGTCCTTCTTAAATATCATGTCTCAACGACATTGAGGAGCCGACTGAAACTTGATCCTCACAATTTGTGGCAGATTTTTGCATAGAACAATGCAAAACGCACATTGTAAGATCTTTGTAGCTATGCATCCCATGCACTTAAGGAAAATGCCGTAAAATGCCTCCAACCATTGGCAGACTGTGCAACACACGCCATATATCGTATTTGATCATCAAATTTCACCATTCGCAAGGCACCGTCCATGCATGGCACCAACTTCGATGATGAAAAAACTTGTGTAGTCTACCAGTCCTTTTCAAGCTGCCGTTGAAGAGTTGCCCGCATGCCCATTTCCTAAGCAGCAGGAGCGTGTATCATGACTGAGAAGCTAGGAAGAAAGTCAAAGGTATAAATTGATGTCATTTGCAACTTACAATAACTTCTCCAAAGACTTTCCCTTTGCAAAGTCAATGATGTCCCTTTCAAAGTTCTTCAACTTCTGGATGTGATTCTGAGGGGGGGAGCCCAACATCCACTAAGAGGTGGACATAAAGCTCATAGATGTCGGATGGCAAATCTTGAACTTCTACTGCCTTGGATCACTTCTGAGGCATTTTCGTATCCGGAGACTCAAAGGTGCATAATTTGGGATCCACACGGATCCACCACGCGTGGTGAATCGAACTTTGTTGGGGCTCATGATTTGTCATTGAGGCAAGGACAAAAGCGCAGGCCAAAACCGAGAGCAATACCTGAGTCAGCTGCTACATCATAATCTTCATGGGATCAGTATGACAACTTGTGTTCTCCTGAAGTCGGGGCTTCAACCTGACAAAAATTCCAGAGTATACCTATATATAGTAGTAGATATCATCTTAATATCTGTAGTCAACCGAACGATGTTTGAGTTGTTCCTAGACTGTATAGATATCATGATACTATCTCCGATGCTCCGATGTCATAACGACTCGTCCGAGAAGCTGGTACTCGACATATCTCTTCAAAGATTCGCATCTTCGCCTTCGAACAATGCGATGGCCAAAAAGCCCTGGCCTCATGACACTCCAGTTTAGTGATCAATATTGGATTTAGATATCCCTGGGGGCTACAGGATCATCCCAATGTCGCAAGATCCCAGTTGAACGAACTGTTCTCAAGTGTCAGTGCATGACAAGACAGAACATATTATCATTTAGAAGTGGATTTTGTATGATCAGATTGTAGCAAGTATGATTTTTGGGTATGATGTTGAGGTATGATTTCGAGGTAGTATCAGATTGTAGGCTATAATTCATCATAATTCATCTATAATATTCTATCATCATCCATAATCATCCATAATCATCCATAATCATCCACAATCATCTATAACGAATAGAAACTATACTTACCATCTATAAACTACGAGTAGAATATATATGTATATATGTATACATATTATAATTACTATAATTCTTTCAAAACTAATTAGACTTCCTCGGTATATCCTTGAACAACTTCCAGAGTGCCTCCAGCATAGCTCTTGACGAGGCTTGGTCACCTGAGACTTGCCACAGCTCTCGCTGAAAGGATGGCGGTGGATCGGCCGTTGCCACGCCTCCGTGATGGTCCCGCAGCTTCGCTTCCACGAAGGAATAGTGCTCCTGAGTGGTAGCTGATGGTTTCGATCTTACAGCTTCAAGATGGTGGAAAAATTATGAAAGATGATTATGAAAGACAGTGAAAGATCATCAATGAAACACAATGAAACTCTTCAAAATCACGTTCGTTTGCCTATCCCGAATCATTTCATAATGTGGCCTTCCTGCATCCTCTACACTTTGACAGGCCCCGGTTGGCTATTCACCACTAAGTCTCTCTCGGGATGTAGTGTCACAGTTGAACAATGTTTGACAAACAATCTGTATCTATCTGCATCAGCTGGAGCAAGATTGGTCTGAGTCTAGCTGGTCCAGCTCAGCCCTTGCTAGACACAATTGGACGCAAACCGAACGCATCCAATCCCCACCGACTTCTCCTGCACTCCTGCTTGCCTGGCAAATGTCCAAAGGCCCAACATCTTCACCCCACGTCCCAAACACAGCGATCTAATCAGATCAGATCTCTCAGTGTCACCTCGACTTGCGGAGAATCGCACGCCACAATTGTGCTATTTTGATTTGCTGAATCCTGGAATATTTTGTGGGTGTTTCTCAAATTAAAATAGGGGTCCCCCCAATCATCTCATTTTAATCATTGTTTATGACAAAACTAGCCATTTTGGGGGTCCCCTATTTTGAGAAACCACCATATGTATCCTGCCACGCAGATCAAACATGATGAAAGGGCCCAGGCCTTGCCTGAAGCATTCCAGGCTCTGACTGTGGTGGACCTGCACCTTTACAACATCAATGAGCCAAGTGAAAATCTTCATGCTAGCATCTCTCCAGTGCTGTTAGACCATGAACCCCACTGTATCTGGCCTTAACGAGATGGGACTTTTGCTGGTATTGCAATGAGAGTTGACAGCTCACCCAACGAAATCGAAGAGGGCCAGGGTCATTGAAGAAGCTTGAATCGCATGCAGTCATCTCCAGTTTTGCTTCTTCCCCATCAACACAGATGTTGAAGCCAGAGAAGAAGAGTTTCAGCACTTTCAAGAAGGACGAAGCACTTGGGCAAACGAAGTCTGATCGGATCGATCCAGTCTTCCTGGCGTGTAGGCTGAGGCGTCGTGACATGTCTCTGGACTCGCCAGGACCGAGCTCAACGGGGAGTTGCAGGGCACTGCCATCGAGCCCTGCTTCTCCCAGGAGGCGAATGGCTAAGCAGAAAAAGACCGCTGCTAAGACGTCGTGGTCGCTTGGAACTGCGACTGTCTCCACTGTTGCCAACTGTGATTCGTTCACAACGCGTTGAAACTCCTGAATCTCGTGAGAGGAAAAAGCAGCGTGGAAGATTTCTTCTTGAGCTTTTCGAGTTTCGCTAAGGACCATGAGGTGCTTGAAGAACTCGTTCTGCTGCAGTTGTTTCTCAATGATCTTGTATTGTTGATCTTGACTCAGCGGCTTCAGATTCATGATGACAAAGTCTCTCGAGTACAGCCTCTTTCGAATCCCTTCAGGGCGTGAAGTCACCAGCAAAGGGACACCCATTGGCACCAGGGTTTTGGTGACGTAATCCTCAACGGCCAGTTTCATGCTTGCGGCCTGTCACAAAGCTTGGCTTGGCAAGGCATCACAATCAGGTGTTGAGCAACAAAACTCAGTATGGGTACAGCAACAAGTTGCGAAAGGGCCTCATCAATTCCATCCAACATCACAATGAGGCTCCGCATTTCAAAAGCTTGCTCCAACATGCTCCTGTCTTCAGGCGTTAGAAACTTGCAGTTTCACAGGGTGCTTTTCAATATGCAGTCCTGGTCGCACCAGCTGGAAACTCAGCTTGGATGTAGAACAGGACTAAGTTCGATGGAGGACCCTCCTGCAAAGTTCAATTAGGAATTTTGATCTGCGCGTCTCAGCAACGTTCAACTCTTTTGCACCTTGGAATTTGCTGCATGCTGTCGCAACATCCGAGCCTGAGGATGCAGAAGCAAGAGCATACGCGAAATCCAATGAACGCATCCACAAAATGAAATTGCTCGAAACACCGAAAAGGTACTCAGGCTTATGTTGCCGTTTACTTGAGTTGATGTCGTGACTTTGTATTTCTTGATCTGACACACCACGCTACCTGGCACATAGATTGACCGTCCTGAGTGTCCTGCCAGCTTTTGGATCGGAATGAGCAGTGGCACCAGTTGCAACCTTTGCTGCCACATGTCAAATGCTTCCAAGCAGTACTGGACAGAATGTTGTATGAGCATATCTGCTAGAAGAGCATGGTTGTTTCATCGTTGTGCTACTTTTTGAAAAACATGCAGTAGTACACACTGAAGCTATCTAACGCTAGCAGTCTCCTAATTGTCATACAGAGAGTCTAGTAGCCAATCACCATCATCTTACACTAATAGGGATCCAGTCTGCAAGCCTCTTATGCTGGTTGCTTGAGTGCTGGGCTGAATCTTCGTCCTGGATGTGCTCAATTCCTAGCAGTGCACGATGATGCACCAAGGACTGCCTGGTCTTTGTGGCTGCGACTTGCCTTCGCTAGCAGGAAGAGTAGCTGCTGCATAGACCATGTCCTTGATGGGCGAACCAATCACTACCCGTAGTCCCAGTGTGTGCCGCTGTATGCCATGTGGCATGTCTCACAGTGAGTCAGTGCCCATCCAATTAGTCATCCAGTTCTGCCAGGCAACTTTCCAGTGCCCGGACCTGCTCGAATCAGGATGGGCTGCGAAGAGTGAGAACCATGAAGACGACCTGGCTGCACGATGGGTCCCAACCATGATTGGGTACCCATCAGTGGCGGTGGGATACTTGGTATCCTCAAGATCCCATCCAACCATGGTCAATGACCGTAAAAACCATAGAAATGTTTGAAATGCTCCCCGTGTTTCTCAAGAAATTGGGATGAAGTGGGTCTCTGCTGGGATGTTCGCTTGGCCATTGCAGCCATTGCTTGGGTGATGACACCGCCCACATGCTAAACAGGAACCAAATAACCAAGGGAACATATCTAAACATGAACCAAAGAAATGCAACAAATCGAAGAATTGCATAAACCTCAGACTGTATAGCCATGGAACCCTCATGACCCGCCGCCAAGACTGGCTTCGTACCTTGCAAAAAGCGAGATGGATGTAGCAGCAAGGGCACAACGTCAGCAATATCCCGCACCTAGAGGTCCGGTGCCATTCGGTGGCATGACATGCGACCAACATGTTGCGTCATCAAGTGACATGGCATCATAGCTGCACGCATACGGAAAATACACGCCCTCCACTCCGGGTGTCCCAATGACTATACCACTTGGTAGATGTCTTAGTACGGTCGGTCTACAATGACTATTGCTTGCTGGGTGGGTTGCAAAAGCCAGGGGAATCATTGAAGCAGCAAACTCTTAGTCACAATCATCCACTGTTACTATCTCTTACTAAGGTGCTCTCTTGGTCACTAAGGTGCCTCTCAGTGATTGATTGCTGGGGGCACAACCTGATAACAACAGGCGATGGCCCCAAACTGAGCAGCTGACTTCAGCGAAGTCTCGATGCTGTACCTGTCGCCAGGTCCCAAAGCACCAAATCTGCAATGAAAGCATCGTTCGGATACGGAATTACCAAGAAATCACCAAGAATTACCACTATTCGGCGGTTTCTTAAGACAAAAGTACCTCCAAATCATCCAGATCTTATCATTAGTAATAAACATCCATTTGTGGACACCTACATCATGTTTCTTCGGCTTCAGAATCTCGGCCAGCCGAAACGGCAATGGTATTCAAAGCCCGGTTCCCTCAATTGGGGTGTCCATGAACTCAATGAATCTCTATGACCCCTTTGGGCCACTTGGGGATGGAGAGACCACTCATGGAGAAACCTCCGGAAATCAGTGGGGTCACCCCTGCAATGGCTTGAGCTCGCTTGATGGACGAGGCGTGCCTGGGCAAGACTAGCTGGCGGCAAACCGTGGGGTCCAAATGTGTCTGGGGGAAGATGAGATTCGTTGCTGATGATTGCCCAGCACCGACCCGTTGTGACTTGAAAGATTGTGTTTCATTGGCTGTTGCCGAACAGGAATTTCTTTGAAACTGAATTTTTAACATGATTAAACCTGCTAAGTCGACATTTGATCCGTGGCAGTACGTGGTGCAAGCCAGGATGACCTGCTTCAAGATCCGGATGAGATCGTTAATACGAGTACTGGTAACAGTAGAGGTTTGGCCACCACTCATCTGACAAGGAGGATTTCAGGAGTCTTTTTTGGCAAACTTGCAATGATGGTCCACTTTTGGTAAGGAAACCCATGCAACTGAACGGGTTGCGGGCCAGTCACAGCGCTGGTGAAGATGTGCCATCTGAGAACTTCACCATGTAGCCTCGGTGCTCCAATGGTTGGATCGAAGTGCGGATCAACCATGGACCATTTAATGAACCACCCGGGGATGAGGGTTCATGAAACTACTATGAATTACATACTATTACCATAGTTGATGAGTTGATTATCAAATGATTCTTCGTTGTTGAGAATTTCATGATCCACTCATTAACTCTCAACAACGAAGAATCATCTGAGAATCAACTCATCAACTATAGTAATAGTGTGTAATTCATAGTAATCATATGTAACCATAGTGAATTCTAAGACCATTAGTCATCGTCACTACTCAGTTGAGAACAAATGACCCATAAACTCACTGCCGCCAAGCTTTTTCAATCTGCGGCTGGGCAATTTCAAGTCTTGCAATCGGAAATTCAAATCGATTTAGGCCTGTTCAGAAGCGTTGTAAAACCTGTAAGCAAGCCACACCACTACATCAGCCGATGGTCGGGCATCACGATCCTCCCGACAAAGTCCAATTGACAATGCCCATGCGCTGCCTGAGCTGCAGGGCAAATCGCGCAAGAAAACGCCAAGGCTCCAAATATCATGCTTACAGTCATACTGCGCAGGGGATGTCAGCATTTCCGGCGACCAGTAATAAACCGTCCCCACTTTCTGGGTGCAGAAACCATCAGCGGGCAACTCCTGAGCAACTTCAAAGTCACACAGTTTCAGCACACAGGGCCATTCGATTTCATAGCTCAAGCAAACATTTGATGGCTTCACATCGCCATGGACGACGGACTGCCGCTGCAGGAAATGCAAAGCCTGAGCAGTCTCATGGCATATGTGAGCGAAATCTCTGGCGGATATCGGCCTGCCTTCGGTGAACTGAAGCACGGTCGGGCCCAATAACTCCATCACCAATCCTTGCGGATGTGCTGGGATCAAACAGTACACAGTCACCACCTTTGGGTGCTGGCATAACTCCAGCATGCACAGCTCGTGATATAGATCCCTGTTGGCGCCTTTGTCTTTGAACTCGGGCCTGGGGGATTTCACGGCCACCATCCAACCATCTGCTGTAGCTTTCTGCACACAGGCAAAAGCACCCTGGCCAAGAACTTTGTGAAAAGCAAAACCTTCCCAATCCAACGGCTGCCAGCTTGTCGGCATACTGCAAGCTCGATGCGCACGAAAATGTCGTTGGATCAGTCTGGCGGCTGCGATCATGATATTCAACCTCTTTCGCCAAAGGTGTGATCGAAAATTCTGTTGAATGACCGTGGCATTCATTTCTGCAACCCTCACTGTGCTTTGCAGCATCTCAACCGGCCCCTCCATGCAAAAGAGTTTGCGAAATGGGCTGATGGGGCTGCACCAACGCTGGGTTCCGAGAAAATCGCTCGGGTTTGAGGGTTTCGGAAAATCAGAAAATAGCTCATCCATTGCGCCAAGCAATGCCGGAACATTGCAGAGAATTTGGGCCACAGGCCAGAAGAACGCGTCCCACACCATTTTGGGCAAGGGCCACTTGGCCAGCCTATGATTCTTGAACAACGCGCTGCAACAGAAACGGCGTTCGGTCATGCTCGCTGCTTTCTCAACACACACACACACACACATACGCACACACAGCTTGATGTGGCAGGTAAATCACTTGTGGTGGCGTATTTATTCCATATGAACTCATGAAATGATCACAGAGCTTCAACTCAGTCAACTCGGCATCTTCAAGTGGGCAATCTGATGGGGCCCCTGTTGAGCCGGGAGAAAATCTATCTGGCGTGCAGCAAGCACACTGGATTGCTCACAATTCAAAAAAATCAATTTTGCTTGCCACAGAACTGTAACTGATGATTGGTCATCAACCATCAGTAATCAACGACCAAGAATCAACCCTGAGTCCTTATCCCAGAAATGCGACATCTCATTAGTAATCAACCATCAGCAATATCTGCTCTCCCAGAAATGCTCGCTTTTCCCGATCAAATCCTGGAAAATCTACAGCTTGGACCCCCCAAAACGTAGCGTCGCACAGCGTCGCACAGCGTCGCTTGGTGGTTACAACCGCCGGGTGTCCAACGCGTCGATCTTCCACAGCCAGGTGGCGACCATGCTTCTGAAGGTGCTCCACAAGACCCTGGGGACCCACGGTGCCGAACCACCCGGCGTACCGAGTTTTGCTGCACTTGGAAGGGAGCCATGAGCTGATGATCGTAGCTGATTGCAAACCTGTTGGTTACTGATTTGTCAATGTTAGTCTGTGGGTAGGAACTAATAATAACTAATAACTGATGGTGACCCGTGATGAACCGTTCTGATTGCCGAAGAAGCATCGGTTTACCAATATTGAAAAGAATAAAGATTGAACAAGCATCAAAACATTGCGAAATGTTGACAATTGATAACAATTGTACAACATCAACGATCATCCACCATTACTACCACCATTACTACCACCATTACTACTCATCATCAACCACTTATCAATAACCGCTACCGCACTACCTGCGTATTCATCGCGACATTCTCCACCTGCCAATCATCCCTTCCCGAGCCTCACGTCCCTGTGCCCAAACACGGTCGCCCAAGCGGAAGGAGGTCTCTGATACCCATTCCAAATCATCGAAAGCCATATGCCTGGTCCGCAGGTTGCCTCTCACTGCCTGTGATCTTTGTGTAGAATCTCTTGCCAATTACCGAAAGATCACACAAGTATGTTTGATGCCACCATACACTGCAATGCCACCGTATATAAGAGCTGAAGATCTGAAGGAAGCGATAGCAGCTATATGAAACTATATGAAACTATATATACTTGCTACAAGCAAATGTCCATTGCCAAAAAAACCTCTGAGCAAAGGCAAAACATCCAAAGAACTGAACCCTTTCCCGGCTTCAGTGCATCCGCGTTGGGCTGCTTCTTCACCTGCCACATTGAAGCAGCCAGGACAGCACCATCGTGCCATTTCACGAATTGCCTACCCCTCTACCACCGCATATGACCGCAGTCCACAGGAGCCCGAGGTGCTGCCTTTCACTTCTGTTTGAAAGAAAATATCAGATTGCATAGTCTCAATGATTGGAATGCATTCTCAATGGTTGGAATGTATTTGTTCTCATCTCTGCCTCCATTTCAATCCGTACGATCTGCTCCGAAATGTCCACGCCTGCCGAGATATCCACGCTGTCCCGAGGACTGAATCACAGGGATCTCCAAATCGCTACAATTCGACAATTTGCAGCAAGTTACGATTTCCAGTGATGGCATCCTCGATATATCGTCCCTCCTCATCAACAGAAACAGTCTGTGACCATCTAAGTGTCGTGACAACAAGCGCGGTATGCTGCTGTCCTGGGTGATCTTGCTGCAATACCTGCCGGGATCTTCACGATTCTGCCGGATGTGAAACAACATGAAACAATACAACCTGCATTAACCATCACTCATGTGAAACAACCTAATTAACCCACAGTAGCCAACACTACTCACAACTAACCATCCTCACTACATCACTTAGCATCAAGCACTTCAGCAAGTACCGTGACCGTGAGAAACCAATGCAGCCAGGTCTCGATGCCCGAGCTTCTTCGAATTCTTGGGCGCTTGTGAAGCGTTGGCTGCTGTGATTCATCTCCTTAGATCATGCGCTGCAAGCTCTTCTGGACTCCTTCAAACCTTTCAAGCTGTGAGGCCATGCATAGCCCCGTTCCACTTGGATGGCTTGCTTTTGCTTGAAAAATTGCTTCTCATTATGTCAGCCAAAGATAGCCAAAGTGCATTCAGGTCAATCTCCACGTCCTCAAAATGGAATGCAGAATAATGCAAAGGTGTCGGTTGAAACACTGCCACAGTTGAGGGTGTCCTGCTGATCGCCGGTGTCGTATGCAACTCCTAAGATACATCTGATCTTCACAAGAACTGCTTGAAACTCAAGGACGTGTGTGTGTGTGTGTGCGCGTGTGTGTTGACCGTCACATGCAGCCAAAAGACTATGGCGGTTTCCGTGCTTCCTGAAGGAATGACTGCAAGGAAATAGGAACGCAAATGCAGACTTTGCAGAATTGGGTCCAAGGCAAAAGCAATCAATCACGGCTTGCCACTTGCCTGTCAAACACCTCCAATACTTCCGCGTGAACAAGATGTTCTCCGTCGTGAAGAAGCAAAATCTTACTTCCTGCGAGAAAAATGGTCCTTGAAGCATGCAAACTCGGAATTGGCCCAGTGGTTCTAGGGCCCATGCATAACCTACCTGAGTGAACATGGAAACAATGACCTCAACCAACCCACTCAAGCTTCATAAAGCTTCATAAAGCACAATTAAATACAATTAATATATCTCCATAAAACATCCTAAAACTCCACTAAAGCTTCATAAAACTCCATAAAGCTCCTAGCACTTCATTCCAGATCCTCTTCACCTTGGTGGCATGGCCGGCCCTGGCCTGGCAGTCTCTGGATGTGGTTGGCACCCACCACCGTCCGTGGACGCGCATCCACGATCTCCTCACAGCCGTTGTCCACCTTCACCAAGATCTCTCCCGTGTCCAGCTGCTGCACCAAGGTGCAAGCACGGTCCTGAAGCAGATCTGTTGGAATGTTTGATCCATAGTGATGCATAGAATCATCCATCAACATCCATCAACATCCATCAACCATGATGTTTAGGGTTAACTTAATGGTTAACCATAGTTGAAAGATGTGGAAAGTTGATTGCGATGGTTGGACCATGTTGGATGGATCATTCAATGAATCTTTGAGCTTGGAATCCACCGCGTCCTGCACTTTGAGGGGTGAAGAGAGTCCCAAGCGAAGTCCCTGCTCGCTGGTGGCATATGCCAACCTGGCCAGTCCCAGAATTGGTAGAAACTGGCAAATGGCTACTAGTAGGTCGGATAATATCATGATGGATATCATGACGGATATCATCGCGGATATCATGGGGCAACTACCGAAAACTATGGCGAAGCCTGGCCCCTGAAGGCAGCCGTGGAGATGCCATGCATTGAACGCCTTGGGCCGCCCTGGGATCCCCTGGGTGCCTGGTGGGTTTGATCCGCAAGCGTACGCTGTGGCAGGTCTTCCTGGGCGCATCGTCTCAAACTGGACCACGGATTGGCCAATGAAAAATCCACTGCTCAATGTGATGTATTGCGATCTATTGCCAATGAAATCCATTGATTGGTCAATCTCAATCAGATTCAATCAATGGTAATATATGCAAAAAATATGGATTGCAAATTACAAAATCACAATAGATTCAATCAGTAATCAATGTGTACTATTGTGATCTATTGCTCAATGTGATTTATTTGCAATAAGTGTTCTGATTGTCAAACTTAGTGATCAATGTGATCACGATAGGCCAAACTGCCAAATTGTATCACTTATTGGTCATGAATCTGCGATCTATTGTGATACCATTCAAGCATCTTGCGATATCAAGCCATTATCAAAAGCCCTGCAAGCAAGCTCTTCTCTCCTCGTGTGCGCAGCATCAGCATCGAATCTCCGTAGTAAAATCTGCACCTCCCCACTGCCACATCTCGACTGAGGGAGGAAACTGTGTGTGTGTGTGCGAATCAAGGCATGTCAGTGCAATGAAGAATGCCAATCTCAATTGAATTCCCCAAGAAAGGTGAACAGTAGCTCTTTCAGATTCGACACTTGCACAAGAGCCAGAACAAGTCTTTGCGCTGTCCCTTCCAAGCACTATGCACCCTACGTTCCCTAGCCGCCACATCTACGAGGGTACCTCAGCCCCAGACCGTGCACATGCTTTCAGCATCAAGCAGGCCACCGGCATCCTCAAAGCATATTAGTTGTGCTACAAATCATGGGGAAAGAAACGTTGAACCAACGGTGCCAGGCTTGCAATTGCAAACGCGTAGTGACTCTTTTGGTTCAAATTATGCCTGCAAGGTCATGCGACACTGCTTCTGTAGTTCTGGCAAGTTGACCTGAAAATTGTGGTTCGCATCGGTTCACCAATAACATCGATTGAATATGATTGAATATGATTGAATTTCAAATCAGTTGGATGATCAACCAATCAGCCATGTTGGATGGGTACAAACCTGAACATGGCTTTGGACAAAGGGCTGACCAAAGCTGTCCTGCCAACCGCTGTCGATCCATCTCAAGCGTCCTTCAAAGCCATCCTTGTCCGGGTGCAAGGTCCTGCAACCATCAGTGAGTGAGGGACATCTACATGAATCAATATGTGTGGTATCAAATCATGTTAAATCACCAGCAGGCAACATTGGGGGTTGTCTCTTTTATAAGACTCGAATCTACTATTCATCATGGTCTTCAGGGTCTTTCGGCTAATCACTTCGTGCCATCTGCAGAATGCCAGTGAGAGTGTGAAGCAGCGAATCGTGTGTCTGTCCTGGCATCGTCGGTGGTGAGCAAATCTCCCAGTTGCTTCGGCTCTGTATCAGTAGAGCCATCCTGAGGGAAAGTACATTTTTCATCTGTTAAACATCTGCCATCATGAACTGTCAATATCCATTGGCCGTTCTTCCGCACTGTAAATTGTAAACGAGCAGATTGAAAAGAATTGAATCGTGATTCAGTTTCCGAGGTCAATTGGCATCTGTTTTAGTACAAGTGTATGTAGAATAAAATTTGCTTTTGATTCCTCAGACTGGTGACGAAAGATCGTAAAGGCAGGAGTTCAATCCTGCATGGGACCTTTCCGAGCAAGGACTCAGCAATGAAGTCATTGCTTGATTCTTTGTAGAACTTGATTTATTCTATTTAGTCCGGTAACTTTTTCCATCCATTTAGATTAATTGCATTTCTATCCATTTTTCGGCCATTCATTCCATTTGTTTCTTTTCCCTGAAAGGCAAACGTTTTCTTTAAGACATGATATACATGAATGGATCCATTGACCCTTCCATCTTGGTGCAAGCAAGCTTCCACCAAATTTATAGGGCCGATCATGTCACCAGCGATGTCAGACAGAATGCCTGAGAGATGAGGATCAAAACAGCATAAAAATGGATGCATTCTGGAAGAAAATCTGCGAAATGATTCGCCAGCCTTTGACATTGAAGACAAAGGCGCCCTCCCACCTGAAATTGCCCAACAATCCAGTGACTTTAGACGTGGCTCACTAATTTTGGACCTGAAAAGTAGTCGAAGTCCTGCTTGCCCGTCCAAAGCCTCACAACTGCAAGTCTTCGGATGTTCGATCGGCTGTAGGCAGCTTATGGATGACCCAAACATTGGACAACGTCTTGGATGCCAGAAGCTCATCTACTGGGATAGATGCAGTGTATCTTGACTCGATGCTCCCCAACGGTCAACCAGTTGTAATGCTCAAAGTCTTGGCACACCGGGTGGTAGCCCAAACTTGAGATGCTGTGCAAATTTCAGAAAAAATATGGCCATGGGATGCCATGGGTCAAAATTAACCAATCAATAATGGGGGATAATGACCAATAATAATAAGGGAAACAATGGTTAATGATAGGGAAACCAGGGGTACAGGGTTTTGACCCACAGCCATATGAAAGAATGATAGCCTACGATTAAATGGCAGCCGGTCCCGGAGCCATTTCCTGAAGATATTCCAGCCGAAGACTAAAGTTAACTACGGAGAGTTTAGCCTTTCTCTCATTTGGTTAGAGCACTCCTGGTAACTCCAAATCGCTCGTCATTTAAAGGGCCAGAACGAGCACCCCAATCGCTCCAAATCGCTCCATCCCACCAGCCAATAGCATATTGGTGGTTCTCAAATAATCGGGTTGTCCCCAAATCATCCCTTACTAACAAGGAAGTTACATGAATTGATAGTATTAAAGCATATTAAAGCAACCATGCTTTTGGGTGTCCCTTACTATGGCTTAGGCCACCCCAAAGAATGACTACATCGCGCATTGCTGGCGCTTCTGCTGTCCAGGCCTGGCGTTTCTGCTGAAGCTGAGAGGCCTCCTCTTGGGCCTAGAAGCAGATCGTTAGCAACTACGAAGCTTACCATCCATTAATGGTGAGTTACTATGATTTACCATGATTTACTGTGAGTTACTTTGGTTTACCATCATGAATCATTACTATTATCTCCTATGATATACTGTGAGTAACCATGATTTACTACAAGATTTGCTATGAATGACTAGGAGTTACTATGACTTATTATGTTTTACTATGATTTACCGTGAGCTATTGTGAGTTACTATGACTTACTATGATTTACTACCCAATGTTGATTACAAATAATCAATAACAACTATACAAATATATGTTAAGCTAAACATGTTTCACCGCTGGTTGACCAGTACAAGTAGTTACCAAGCAAATTCACTGTAATTAAGGCAACCAGTACATGGTTGAGCGTTAGTTGGTTCCTACCAGTATGAACCAAATTTGCAATTTGATACACTTGCATTCATGAAGCATCATCAGTGAGCTTCACCCCGTTGCCTCCGCCAAGTGTGTCAGAGCAGGTGGCAATGAATGCGCAAAGGACCATCTCCGCCATGTCCTTCGCACGGCTGGACAGCTGGCACCGCGAAGCATCGCGGGATGCACAGGAGCTCGGCCTTGTGACGTCGCCTTCTTCACCAACCAAGTTGGGCAAATGGATCGATGCCTGCAGGATGAGCAAGTGAGAGCAAGAGTGTCTCATTGGCGTGTTTTTTTCTGTGGTAGGAATTCGTGATGAACAATATCAACCAGTATGAACCAAGCACTGATATGTTGACCCATGAAACCATTCACCCATGATAATACGTGGACCCATGATCAATCATGATCTATCATGATCACTGCTCGGCACTCCACAGCATCATGAAACTATGGACTCAAGGCAGGCCTCACAAGCCGGTGCCCGGTATCGGCCATGTTTCACCAGTATGTGACTGGCAGACACCTGGAGTGTTGCTGTGACCAATGGTCGATCTGCCATGATTGATCCCTCATCATGTCACTGAATTGGATCATTTTTAGAATCATTCATGATCGGTCACAATTCAAAGAATTGCTCCAGCTTTCTGCACTTTCTCGCTTGCAGCCATGTGTCTGTCGTGGAGAGGATCCCTCTGCACTTTTTCCTGCCATCTGAATTGGAAGTCATAATGGTTTCAGTCATAATCAGGTTTGGCGGGCTAGCACATCGTGCCAGCCACACATCCAAATCCGGCAGTTGCTTGCTGTGTTCACTTTCAATCGACACTTGGACATCGTGAACAAGTGTCCGAAGCTTATTGTTGAAGCTTTATGCGCGGTCTTTCTCATGTCATGGCAATGGTGTCCTTGCCATCAATAGGTGATAGCCTGCGTCAGTCTGCACCTCGCCAGCGCTGCAACCATGAAGAAAGGCACGCAAGGATTCACAACCATCAACAAAGAGGACCAGTGGAACTGCTTTAGCACATCCCATGGTTGATCATGGTTGCCACAGCCTTCTCGGTCTCTGAGATCCCTACAGGTCCCAAAGGAACCCCAAGCTCCAGCTCTGGATCAAATAGTGCAGCCTCTCCGCATACGAGGATGGGTGGAAAGGTATCCCTGCATCTGGATTCATGATCTGACAATGGTCGAATTCAATGAATAACAAATCAGACTTGGCCATCCTTAGGAGGGTTCATCTTGGTAATAACAAACCAGAATGCTCCCTGCAACAAAATAGATACCAATATCATCCCATATCAACGGCGGCGCTCCTCAATGGCCGGATGCATCTGCCCTCTTTCCACCTGCACCAGTGGTCAGCCACCCAGGGTGCCAGGGATCTGAGCACATGTTCTGCCTCGCCCAAGTCGCCACCGTTGGATTTGGTGCCAGGGCAAGATGAAAAGCTGGCAGCGTTGCTGGCAAAATCCTGCAGCAAGGCTGCGGGAAAGCTGCAGAGTCCATCTGCGGTGAATAAAACTATCCAAAGATGGACTCTGCAGCTTGTTCGGTCAAGATGGTTAACGCTCAAGATGTGCGGTCAAGTCGATTGGACTTCAAATCTCAAGTGGTTCCTCGGGGCTCTGCACCAAAGGTATCAAGGCATTGCAGAATTGCTCCGCATCCAGGGGACCCTGATCAGCTTTGAAAGCTGTAGACTGGCTTTGGACTTTTCACGACACACACAAACACCTAGGTCGGATTTGGGCCGGTTCTGACACAGCAAACAATAAAGGAAGACCTTTCCTCCGCAGCAGTCTCTTCACTCTCCTGCAAAATCATGGATGAATAAAGGTTCCGGCAACGAATCCATGTGTTAGCTCATACATCATTAAACATGGTACATTCTTAGCATTCTTGTACTCCTTTCATTGATACCTATAGTCTTCATGCCACTAGGTACAAGCAATCCACAAGCACAACCCCACCACCATCTACAGTGCCAGCAGTCCTCGGGCTTGCCGTTTGCGCGCTGTATACTCCACAAGACCTACAGCTGGTGCGAACGTGTCAGCCATGGCGTTGGGAAGCAACCATAAGCTCAAACAAGTAGGCTATGGATGGCTATGGTAAGTTAACATACGTACAGCACCCAAAAAGTTAACACCACAGACAGAGAATGAATTCGGGCCCCAATTTGTGGCGCATGGTCACTTTCCCTGCAGATCCCCAAAATTTACAGCCTGAATGTGCTCGAGCTTGAATGGCTCTTCGCGACAAAAGGCTGGAACGAAATAGTCATCCTGATGGGAGCATTCCTTGTGAACAGCGGTGAATAACTATTGACCATATCGCAATAAACTTTGGTAAGCCATGGATAACCTGTAAGACGATTAGACTTTGATTTGTTTGAAATCAAATGACTGTGCAGACCGACTAGCCCTGACAAACGGTTTTGGTCCTTCCCCTTGTTCACCATCAAGTCTTCCGGGACAAAGAAGTTGTCCCAAAGCATACAGAAGTCCGAAGTCCTTGACAAACTGAACTGGCAAAGCAAATCTCTCGGTCGAAATCAGGCACTCAGAGGATCTCAGATGATCTGAGATGATCTCAGAGGATCTCAAATGATCTCAGATGATCTGAGATGATCTCAGATGATCTCAGGTGCCTCATCGGCTTCATGGCAAGGAAGCCAAAGAGATTCTCAAAGGCAGCCTCTCAACGAGGCGTTGCGGCGTGTGTCAGTGAACTTGTCCCGACTTGACAGTTACGCCTTGGCTGAATCTCTCACTGCCACCACCTCGTTCACCAGCACTGATGCCTGGCGACGCGCCATGGATCTCCCTGGATTTCATGGAGAAAAGCCGGTCCTCCGAATTCCTTCAGGAGAACTGTTTGACAAAGTTGGTTTCACGAAAATTTGATCCCACTCAGCATATCTCCACCTTCGTCAACTCAAGCTTCAAGTCTTTTGTGTCGGGTAACACGTTCAAAGCACCCTGGCCCAAACATTCCACTTTGAATTGGACCAATCATTGTTTTCGAGTGCTTCAAAAAATGGAAAGTGCACGCAGTGCACCTCAGCCTTTTCCAGGTTCATCAGCATTTCTGTCACCTGAACGAGCTGCAACACATGGTGCAACGGAATCACGTGCATATACATCAATCTCCAGCCTCTTCATCCACAGCTTCCAGGACATGGACAACCTTGTTTCTACGCTGGCAAGGCGCAGTTTAGCAGTTTAGACAACTCAGTGACTAAGTAAGTGACTAAGTCGACTAAGTATGACTAAAGGATACTAAAGGTGAATTGAATTCAATCAAGCGTCCGTCTTTGTCAACTTGGCTGTTCCCACGGCATCCTGGCAGCGCCATACAACCGAAGACTCGCTGACTCGCAACGATGGGCTCAGCGCTCCTTGGAAATAGCCCTGCCACAGGTCAGCTAGTAACAAATTCAGAAGCAAAGCAGGAGCCGAAGTAAGACAAGAAAGTTTCTATGAGTTTCTAGTAAGACAAGCAAGTTTCTGATGATTTCTGATGTTGCAACCTTCAGATCACAATTGTGTCAGACTTGGAGCCTCCTGACGTTGAGAAAACAAGGCCGGAGTTCCCTTAAAAGTTGCTCTGCCTGAGACTTTTTGAGACGGAGTGAAGAAGATCCATAGGATCTAAGGCGTGCCATGGCTGAGATCTCAGCAAGTCAAGTTGAATCATTAAACACGTAAACATACAGCATCACGACATGACGGTGATGGTGGTGATGATGGTGATGATGATGATGATGGTGATGATGATGATGATGATGATGATGATGATGATGATGATGATGATGATGATGATGATTGTGATGGTGATGCATGAGGACATAATATCTTGATCATGAAATGAAACCGCAAAAAAATATCGTTCCAGTCAAGCCTGAAGTGGCATGTGCTGGCACAGTACCTCGCCATCACAACACTTGAATCTGACAGCTCCCGACTCGTCCACTGAAACGTCTTCTCATCATGTCCTAAAATAATCAGAAGAAATGCCGAGCCTCCAAAATGAAGTGCCGCAAATCTTTGCCTTCTGAGTCTTGCACACCTCTATCACAACGAATGACTCGATGACCACTTGCAACAGTTTCTCCAAAAGCGGAAGCTGATCGTTGCTGAGGTGCAAGTGGTCCCCAGGAGTCACCTTGCAACTTGTCCATCTCGCTGAAGTCGAATCCGTCAGCTTGCCCTCGTTGAGTTCCTGCATGTCTTCTGTCTGGGAAACCACGAATTGAACTGAAACACAATATAACTGGTGTGTGCTTCACATCACGAAACACAATAGCCTAAGATAAAACAAGATCTAAACCCTATAATATAATACAATATAATGTAATATTGAAAATACAATATTATATAATATGATAT
Organism: Symbiodinium kawagutii; assembly: GCA_009767595.1. Lineage (NCBI taxonomy): Eukaryota > Dinophyceae > Suessiales > Symbiodiniaceae > Symbiodinium > Symbiodinium kawagutii. The sequence continues at coordinate 31,177 of VSDK01021090.1, forward strand.
AATATAGTTAATATGATATATATATATGCATATATATATATATATCACAATTTGTAAGACTAAATATTTGGAAGTCGCCTCCATTCAAATAGTTCCCACTCGCCAAGGCCACAGCAAGAAAGTGAGGCAGCGCCTGCCATTTTGGTCGGGTGATCAGATGGAAAAGCTCCACAGAAACTGCAAACAGCGCAGAGAAATGGCTATGGGTCAATATTCACCATAATAGGGGACAATAACCGACCAACTATAGGGAAACCAATGGTTAATGATAGGGGAACCAGGGGGACTAAGGGTTTTGACCCACAGCCAAATTGCACACGGCCTCTGAATATTGGAAGCACTGGGCTATATCCAGGAGTTCCTGGAGCACTGGGCTTCAGTTCTAGAAGGACTCAGTAAGCTTGAATCATGGAACTGAAGAGATGGTGATTCATGGTTCAAGATCATAAAATGGAATCTGATTCATGGAACTTGAATCTTGAAATTCACGTTTTGGTGATTCATGGTGTTCAAGATCAGAGTCCTCCAACGTTTCAGAGCATGAAGCCACTGCCTGCCTTGCATGAAGGTCTCTAGCAACCATGTGCACCGAGAAACTCCCCTCGGAGTGAAGCTTCACTTTGTCCTTTTCATCTGTTTTTCACTACCTCTTCGGTTCGTTTTCTTGAGGAAGTGGGCCCCAAATCCCCATTTTGGAAACCGTACAAGTGTGGCCTGAGGAGTGTCTATCTCCTATAGGACTCCTGTTGCACTTGTTGCAATCTCACTTCACTCCTATAATCTCCTATAAGGATCAAAGGAAGGCACTGGCCTATAGCTCATGAGAAAGGCTGCCAGCGACAAGCGCTCCTGCAAGCATTACGAGTTGCTCACTACTGACGTTCTGCACGATCAAGCATGATCCAACCATGATTTCCCGCCTGAAAATGTTCTACATCGCCAACTTCTTGTCGGTACTTCACTTCTTCCGCAGCCTCTGATGCCTGCACAGGGTCTGCTCAAAAAGGGCACCTGGAAACTTGGTGGCAGCTGATGCCTCTTCGGACAGCAACTTTTGCACCTGTCCAGCGTAGGGACCAAGGACAACAGCTGTGGAAAAGGACACAAATGCAGAGATCTGCGAGAAGTGCGGACAACTGCGGATGTGAAAGACAAGAATGCAACTCTTAGAAACTACATCTTGCTTCCTGTTCTCGTCGTTGTGCTTTTACAGGGTCAGGGGATGGGCTCAGTTGGTCACAAATATCACAAGAGATCTTGATGGGGTTTAGAATGGATGCTGGGGGCTTCTGGGGATCAGTTGGATGTGTCGCATTTGTGGCCCGAGAACTCTGAGACCATCCCTGTTCTTTGCCACCAGAACATCCAACCAGAGATACTGCTCGCTTTCGTGATGCAAAATGTGACCTCGAGTTTCAAGTTGTGATTTATCTGCATGATTACATGAATTACATGTGTTTGGTGCCTGGTCGGTGCGGACGCTTACTGACAAATCAAACACACACACACAATGTGCTTTGATCCCACCGTATCCCACCTGTTTGAGCTGCTGGTGCGTGCATTGACATGGCCCGCTTTGAGATGGCTCCTCAAGGATCCCAGGAAAGAAACACCAACTTGCGGTGGTTTCTCAAGCCATAGGGGACCCAAAAAATGGTTGGCTTTCTACTATAAACCACTAATAGATACTGATAGTGGATGATTTGGGGGGTACCCCTTCTTTGAGAAACCACCATGTAGTTACTAGTTGACCTAGTTGATAGCGCGACTAACCAGTGCACACATAGACCCCACCAAACGTGTCGAAGGAACATCTGGCAGCCCAGGGTAACACAGAAACACCTGAGGAATGCATGGCAGGAGCTGCAAGCACAGCCATGCACCTTCAGGAGCTGCAATAAATCTTCCACTTTGGGGAGTTGGCAGGCTAGAACAGCCCACCTTTCTTGGCTCTCCTGGCAGTCAAGGCTTCCTGAAGCTATAGGTTGGCTAGCAACAGCTGTTGAACTCATGAATCGCAGTTGCTGGTCCCGAACCCAAATCTTCTGCCATAACTTCGAGATACATTTTGATACCTTGTATGGTCCTTGAGTATACAGTTTGATACATATTGTGGCTCTTTGAATGCTGAGAACCATGCAGACTCCATACAAGAGCTGAAGCAAATCCAACCTTGGCACTCTCTTCGAATCGAAATCTGGCCTGACGACAGGCGCTACGACATCAGCAAAGCTGAGACTGTCGTCACCACCGTCGTACCTCATTGGCCACTCTTCGTTTCTCAGCTTCTGCAACCGCTTGTACTGAGAATCGCGACCTTGGTTGGAACGCAGTGCAAAGTCTGGAGGCATTGGCTGAGCGCTACAGCAGCTGCAGTCATAAATGGTTGCCACTGCTATGCAGTAGGACCATGGAGAGCCTCTAAACAATTCGAAGTTTCTCCAGGATCTTGTCTTACGTAGAAGTTCACAGAGGATGACGACCCTCTTTTCGGGCAGCTTCATGTAGGTTCAGAGTAGACGATACATAACTATCTGTTCCCTGGTCAATGTTCAACAAGTCACAGTCTTGGGATGTCTCCTAATTAGGTACTTTAGGACTTGAACTTGCTCTATTCCTATACTATCATCACACGGCCTGCACCTTCAACTTGTATAAGTAAAAGGTCGATTTGCCATGATTTGCCTTGCGGGAATGTTTGAATCTTTAAGGTTGTTTGCAATGTTCAACACGTTTCTGCAATGTTGGGTTTGCGGATCTTGAATCTTCAGAAAAGCGGCCGCAGTTCCGCTGGTGGTGCTGAGGGAGCTGCATGAGCCTGCCAACTGCTTCACCCATAATCACCAAAGATCAGCCAAACTATTGGTTTTGAGATTGAGCGGGGCTCTTTGGGGAATGCTTTTGAGCATGCGTTGCAACTGGATATGTCGAAGCTGCTCTTCCAGCGTATCTCAAAGGCACATCCAAATTCCAAGATGAGTAAAGTCAAAGTTTCACCCAAGACGAATAGAACATTACTGAATAGATCATTATTGGAAAAAATGACCCAAAAACCCTAGTGAATTTGAAAATAGTAAGTCGTCAAAGTTTGAAAAAATCCACTGACAACTAGTGATCATTAGTAATTAAATGTCATTAATAATGATTAGAAATCAACCAATAGTCATTGACCAATTTGTTATCACACGATTTCACTCGTGATCGCTTCCAGGGCTCAGCTGTCAGCGCCTCCACAGCCCGCCACACACTGGGCACGCCGCTTGGGACTTCAAGCTTCCTGCACCCCGTCGTCACTGGCCGTGCCACAGTCATGGCATGTCATGGCCATCCTTGGTGGGGAAACTAATGGTTTCTGACCTTTTCTTGCGGGGAAACTGTCAACTGAGCTGATTGAGCAAGATATATCAAGATCTATGATTTGTGAAGGCTCGTTCTTTTCAGTGCTTCCATGCTCCTCCAGGAAAGCGGTATCAACTGACCACGCTCCTTTCTGGGAGAACCTGAATCAGCAAGTTCCGCCATCTGCTGATATTATGCTGGTGGCAGTAGGCTCCCCTGCTGCATGACACGGGACTGTCTTGAGGTTCGGCAGGTGATCTGGATCGCTGCCTGATGCGATACGTTGGGCATCGGAAGGGTGTCCATGTTTGCGTGTATGATCCTGGAGTAATTAGATGCTGAACATCATTTGAGGATATTTGTCGACCACCTCCAAAAAGTTTGAATGTGTCTAAACATTCAACATCAAGGAAACTCTATCTACTCCAGGACAGTGATATTCTTTGCGCAGTAACAAGTCGAACCATCATGACGCATCCATCTTTCTGGGCTCCCAATTCTGCTGGAGGCCTCTGAAATGGAGGGTCGCCTTCTTCTGCAGAAAATGTCCTGACATGTCTGGCTTGAGCAGTTGCAACTGCAGAAGTTCCAACGCCTTGCTGATGTTCACAACCAAGCACGGCGAAGTGTTGAGGGTCAGCCACATCAAGAGCCATTGATCAAGGTCCACATATAAGTGTGCCAAAAGCTTGGTGCTCTCATTCTCATTGAATAACTCTGATACATTCTTATACTGAAGCATACTAAAGTAATGAGTATCTGTAACGGACGCAGGCACAAGCGCCTGAACTGTGGCTCTGCTAACCTCAAAATCCCAAGTTGCAAAGGCCAACTCACTTTTCATATCTCTTCATCATGATACGCAAGTGCTGAGCTGCTGAGTCTGACAAAAAAGCCATAGCCACATAGCAGCTGTGATGCAATCAAGTTGCTGCCACAGAGCTTGGAAGTCGTCTAACGAAAAAGTGTCCCCCTGCAATTCACTGCTACGGTATCTGGAGGTCAAAACTTGTGTCTACTACGCTCGCACATCAAAGCCGAGAGTGCAGCTCAAAGTCACATAGACCAGTGGCTGACCAATGATATCCAGTGATCATCAGTTTCTGTGCCTACCCCGAGCCTGGCAAAAATATGTCTCGAAAGTCGAGTTGTTGTGCCTGGCATTCTCTTTCTTTTGAGATTCTCCACACGCGCATGCTGTCAAATTTGGCCGGCCCGACGGCTCTTGGTAGCGGGCTAGAAGCACATCTTCAGGAAGTAAGAAATTGTCCCACATCAGGCAGAACTCGTTGCTCCTGGCCGCAATTGTGAAACACACATGTCCAATCAAAAGTTTCGAAGCTTGCGCAATCCAAAGACAGCTTCAACTAGCTTCAAATGATTAGCAGCACATCCGATGTTGTGCAAACCCCGAAAATCAAAAACAGCAGTTGAACAAGGCTTGGAGGATGTCATCTGTGCAGCCACAGCTCCTCAGTTTGGTGCTTTGGAGGTAGTGCAAAAGGTTGTCATATTGCAACTTCACGGCTTGGCACCGTTGTGCCACGTTGTCAATGGCCATCGAGGCTGCTTGGAATTCCCGTTCCAAGCGGAGCTTCACGGGATCTGCTGGGTCTAGCGGAGCCAAGCACTCGCCAAGAGATCCTTTGATCGTGGAATATTCCGCCTGTAAGGAGGAAATGGTTTCATCACAGTCTTCCAGAGTGACATGTACTGATCTCCCGATCTTCACTCCATCTGTGTCTTTGATCACTTTCCGATTCACATTTTGAAGAGTCGGGCTCAGTGCCTCAAGCAAATCAGCTGCTCCGCTGTTGAGTGAGTCAAAGAATTCGCGGAAAATCAGATGCTGCAAACTAAGGTTGTCAGCTCCTTTGATCTTATGCAGTTCCTGAAGCAATTCCAATTCGAAGGCAAAAGCGCCTGCCGCCTCGGTACCTGAGTTCAACCAGTTCCCTGTAGACAGAATCGATCCGAGTAAAGCCGATAGTGCCTCACAAGAATCGATGCTGGAAAACATGTCGCTGAGATCTTGTAAATGTTCACTGTGGCAGGAAACTCTCTCGCGATAGGTTCTGATAAAGTGCCAACAAGACATGCGCTCACGAAAGGCGGGAACTTTGCAAATGGCCAGCCAATACTCTTCCATACGCCCCACACTGGCATCAGGCTGGAGTTGCTGTGCAGTCTTCAGCGCTTCAATGTCTTTTGTTGATGGCGCCAGCATCTGAATTCGCTCTAATTCATCAAGAGCCAAGCGGTCATCCAAGTCCAACAGGCTTTGACCAACTTCATCAGGTGGAGGCAAAAGTCGCAACTCTCTTTCATGGACAGCACTGATGCGAATGACCGGCGTAACTGCTTCTGAAGGTTCAGCTTGAAGCTTGGCACCAGTCTGAGCCTTGCTGAATCGAGCCTCTATCTTTTCAACTGGCAAAAGGTTGCTTTGATCACTAACCTTCTCCCAAACAGCCCCGGGCTTGATATCTGAGCCAAGCAGAAGTCTTCTCCACCACAAGGGTTTCATGGCCTTTGAAGGACGAATTTCCGGCTTCGTCAAAGTCTGACCCTTTCCGCGGCCACCGAAAGGACCATCTTTACCTTTCCCACCTTTCGGGCCATCGCCTTTCGTTCCTTTCGGACCCTTGCCTTTGCCTTTGGCCTCCATCCAGCCACCGCCTCACCACGGCTACCTGTGAAACCGACACATCGCAGGCATTTCGGCGCGAAATCAAGTGGTTGCTGAAAGAAGCAAAACAGCTACTAGAAATGTCACAACAAATGTTTGACACTGATTTGTGCAAAGAAAAGAAACATCTGAGTGTCAAAAAACCAATCATGTTTGATGTTTGGGACATTCAAAGCTACATTTCCAAAGCTGTGCTTGAGCACTCCACAGTGATATCCATGTGGGTACCTCTTCAATAGTGTGTCCACATAGTAGATTGCATCACCCTGAGGTTGGATAATTTGCGGAGCATGCACTTGTCAGCGCAGGTCCCTTTTCAAGCAAAAGCAGATCAGACTGCAGGCACGGAAGGCTTTTGCCTACACCTCACAACAGAGTGCCCACTATCTGGACCCACATCTTCACTACTCTTCACTTAGGCCCATACAATCCGCAGCGTGGTATCTCCATATCCTGCAGCAGCCTGTTGAACAGCAGCAGGATAGCGCAGAAACGAAGGCTGAGGGTGTTGATGCCTTGTTCTGCTCAAAGAGTTGACAAACTTCTTCGACATACCTGTCAAGCAGGGCTACACCTATGGACTGCTTGAAAATCTGCAACCACAAGCAGCACAACCCCAGGAAGTCTGTATCGACGCACTGCCACATGAAAACATTGCAACCCCAATGAGCCTGGCATGGTGCTCTTGTACATCTGGTCTCTGGGGGTCAGTGATCCTGTGACAAGAGCAGCTTCAGAAGCATCGAATTCCAACCATCCAAAAAAAACCTGGGTGCTGGGGGAAGCCAACCAGCCATGGGAGCACGGGGTACATCATTGTACCAACCTTTGGGGCTGCCCTGCCTCGGCATGTTCACAGGCTTTCCCACCACCATCCTGATGGGCTCCGGGAACTTGGTAAAAGGCCTCAGCAGGCGGAGGGCCATGTGATGCCGCGTGGCTACCGCTGAAAAGGACTCCTCAAATCGGTGAGAAAACCTGCTGAGGGAACTGCAACCCAGAAGGGCCGTAAGGCATGACCAAGGCAATACCTCCGAGGACGATTCCAACCCCTGGCTGCTCCCAGACCCCTACAAATCATCAGAATCCAAACGCGCTCGTTGAAACCATCGAGCTTCAGCGCCTAGTTTTTTCTGGATCCACGATCGAAGGCTGAAGAACAATTTGGACTGCTTAAACCTGAAGATGGATTAGCAGTGATCTTCACTTGGCGGTCACTTTTCGTGACAATCTGCAGTGATCAGCTGGCAAGTTTGAATGGAAACTGCACTTCATCTTTTCTGGTTGGCGGCTTCAGCCCCCAATTGTAAAAAATATTAGTCAACCAATCTTTGCTACAGTAGTAATAAAATAAGACATGTTTAAAACCACCATCCAGTTTTAGCTCTCAGCTCTTGGCAATTGAGCCTCTCCGAAGACATAGACAGGGACGATCCTGGCTTAGCTGTTTTCTCTGCTGATGTCGGGCTTCGGCTTTTGACGGGACCAGAAGATTCACTGTTCTCTTGCAAATCATTGCTATCAACATGAAACATCCGATTTCATGGGATGGTGGATGGCTGATGGCTGATGGCTGATGGTAGTTTGTTTCCATTATGATTTCTTCCACTCTCCCGAAAACCAAAGCAGGGTCGACGGCACTCCATGTTGGAGAGCCAGTCGAACAAAGCCCTTGAGCAGAGCTCTGGACAGCTTTCTGAGCGAGGTTTCAGTTCTCTACGTTGCACATCACGAGTGGGTATAACCAGCATTAACCAGCCAACTGGAAGAGCAGCTGATGGGCATGCTAGCTGTTTATGTTCGCAGCATTGTTGCCGAAGGTTGTGCTCCAACAAACCTACAGCAGAATGTATAGAGGGATTAAAATATCCAAGGGTGGCAGGTTGGTTCTCAGCTGAGTTCCACCTGACGCTCCTTCAAAACCAACTCTTCAACAGGCCCGCGCCTAGGACACGAAGCCGAGCATGATACGAAGATTTCAGACCCAAATTCCGCGAACGTGACACATCGATACAGCAAATTCAAACAGAGTTGCACTTCCGAAACGACCTAGCCTCTGTGACCACGTGCAGTCAGCTAGGCTTCTCACTGGGCTAAGAGCTGCTCACGCTCGCCGCCAGGAACTACTGACAAACTGAACCTGAAGCACAGAGCAAACTTGAGGCCAGGGGTAGGTGACTTTTAGTTATTAGTTATTAGTAGTTAATGTTTAGGTACAGTAGCATTGCAAAAGACTTGACTGAAAAAACAAACAACGATAAAGCATGCATTAATCTTGTTGAAGAAAACCGCAACGTGCAACGACCCTGGGGGGAATTGAGCCTGGTGAGGGGGGCAAATAGTTGAATTATTCAACTAGTTGTGACTTTTGGAGGTCCTGTCCCTGCCAATTACCTGCTAAAGCAAGAGCAACTTCAGTTAGCTGACGCTAGCTTTCGTGACATAAATATTATGCAAAAGATATGTATAAATATTGTACAAACTTGGCAAAGCTGGCATCGGCATTTCATTGCTGTTCTATCATCCACCATGGATCACAACGGATAGAACGAACATGGAAGGACATGAAAGAACATGAAAGATCATCATGAACAAGGAATGAAGATGAATAAAAATGATAAAAATAAGTAAAATGATAGAAGCAATTTCACCAAAGTACTTCCTCATCCTGCCACCAAACAGTCCTGACCAAACTCCACCATCAGCACTGGCATCTGCTTGGTGTCCCGTGCCCTTTAGAGAGGCATCCTTTGGCCACATCTCTGTGGGCATCTACACCTTGGGCCAAAACCAGTTGAACCACATCTGGTGGTTTCTCAAGCCAATTTTGGGGCCCCAAAAACGGATGGTTTATTGCTCAAAATGGATTCATATTGGATGCAAGATGGATGGTTTATTGTTCACCAGAAGCCAGGTGGATCCAGTCAAGTCATGTTGCATCCATATGAATGAACATGGCCAATCACCAGCTAGGTCAACATGAGATCATAGTTGCTCCGCATCTGCTTGGAATGATCTTTGGGTCACCCGGCAGCCCATGCCCAGTGCGATTTCCCTCACCACCGGCAGTTTGAAAAGCACTCCGGCCTCACCAGCGTCGCTGCGTGCTGGGGACCAGATGGCACTGCACTTTAAACTCCAAGTCGTCACATGAACTAGTGATGACTAGTAATGATTAGTGAATCTTTGGTTGATGGATGTTGATGATTGGTGATGACCAAACCAACCAACAGGACCAACCACTGACTATTAGGACTTGTAAATACTTGTAATCACTGACTGTTACAGGACCTGCAACCAGCAGGACACCAACAACCAACAACCAACAGGACTTGCAACTGGTCCAAGTGGCACTCAGGGCACATCTCCGACGCGCTGGAAGCGCTTTTTCAAGATCTGGATGGAAGCCCTGCCAGCGCGAAGGCTGCGGTGCTGCACGTGGAGGGAGTCAAACGTAGGCTGTGTGATGCTGCGTGTGGAAGGAAGATATTCAAAGTGTATGAAACTGCTGTAGATTTTGCATTTTCAACTGATCAGCGACTTTGACCTACACCACTTCGCCATAGAAAACGAGTCCCTGCAATGTCATGCAGGTTACCGGAGGTCAAACGCGCCAAGCTGACCGAAATCACCAAATAGTGTCCCAAGGAAAGCACTCCATGCGGGTGGACAGCAACCTCAGCAGCTCAATGACGACCGTCAATTCTCAACGGTTTCGTGGCTAGCATGTTCATGTAATCTAAACCAATCAACATTCATTGAATCATTTACGTCCATTAGATCTTATTGGATCCCAATAGATCCTTGCAGATCCTATTAGCTTTCATTTTGAGCCATCATGGTTCACCACTAACAACCATCGAGCCCAAACCAGCATTTCTCTCACCAAGGGATACTTGTGAGCCTGCTGAGGCAGTAGCAATGCACTGATCGCACTTACGCAGCTCCTGCAGGGCTCGCAGCGTCACTACATTCCCTGCACTATGGACCAAAACTTTTGTTGACCATTGGATATGATCGGTATGGATGATTATGAATTATGATTAATTAGCACTTGGTATTCGATATTTGTTGAGTTCTCTAGGATTGATATGAATGCTACTATCATCACTAATCATCATTGGGATCACTTTTCATACATGTGTTCCTATTACATACTATTACTCTTGGAGTGATGAGAATATCATCTGCTACTATACATACTGTTGCTATCATGATATCTGCTGAGATCTTTGATTTCTTGACCCAAACGCTAGTCCAGCGTTCGGCCTCGACGTCGACTTTGCAGTCGATATCGAAGAGGAATGGAAGTACCTCAATACGGCATGTTGCGTCAAGGCGGATTAGTTGATGGTCAATGATGGTTGATACCAGTAGATGATAAGCAACAAAGCTTGGTTGATCATGGTTGATCGTTGATGATCGTTGATGGCTGGTATTTTGGGATGATCAGCAACATTGACCAGCAGTTGACAAGAATCATCAGGCAAACCAGCAAACCACCAGTAATTCATGGCGAATTGCATGGGATGTAACCACCACATACCACAAACCATGGGTAATTCATTGCCAATCGAATGGGATTTAAGCACGACATCCAAGGCCATGAATTAATGCTGACTGATCATCGGGCTGCAGCAAGGCCCCCCGACCACATTCCAGAAGCGCTGCACCAGCGACAAAAGAGACAAGCTACGACCTGCAGCGAGCAAAAGATATCAGCAGCTGGCTGATAACTGATAATGGTCGCAACAATGACCAACAATACTTGATCGCCATTGCAATTGAACGACATCTTTGAACTGCACACCAGCAATTCATAGTTGACAAGCAACTAGCATTTGGAGAACCAAAGATAACTGGTGTCATTGATGTCCAGCGAAAAGGCCAATGCCAACACTGTGGACAGGTACCTGAGGGCCCTGGCGACTGTCGGGCCGTCGTTCATCACCATTGAAAACGCTTAAGAGGTATCCGAAGATCATACCTTAATGCGATTGAGGACATCCATAGCGATTTAGTGGAAACCAGAAGCAAAGATGGATTTATCATTTTAGTGGAAACCAGAAGATCAATCCTTAATAGTGATTTAGTGATTCAAAGAATGAAGTCCAATGATTCATAGGATTGAAACGCCCGGCTCGTGAATGACAACAAGCCTTGCTGAGCACGTGTCTGCATGTCACTTTGCCCATCAAGCTTGATGGCCATCGCAGCCTTGGTTTGCAAGCATGCCAAGTCAGCAAACACCAGAAATGTCGGCTACGCAAGTTCGGCTATGCAACTTTTCAACTCTTTGCTGCTTGTTTTCTGCAGCTACGTGTTGATCTTGATCCTTGAAGATACGCATTCAAATCATACATACATGCATCTGAAAAACCGACTTTTCCAAGGTCCTGGCAAATGCAGCAGCACAAGTGCTGCAGCACTGGCTACAGAGCTGCGCAGAAGTACAGACTTTGTTCCGGCCTTGAGGCATCACAAGCTGCGCTGCCAACCCAAACTCAGAACCAAATGAGGGCTGCCCAAATCTTGACAGAAACCAATTTATAGATGTCAGAATACAAAATAGATTTAAATTATGTAACAGTCTTAATCTATATCCCAGATAGAGAGGACTCCTTGACAAATTGGACTCGCTACTCATTGACCAGGCTCGCGGCAGACCCTGGCACCGGACTCGCCATTGGATGGCACACTCAGCATGGGGAGAAAAGCTTCAGTGATGTTGCAATTGCATCAATTGTAGGTAGACGTAGGTAGTGAAATGTCGTAAAATGATCATTGTAGGTCCGTAGTAAATTCTACTAAATTGTCGTAAATTGATGCAAACTCTGCATTCAATTGTGAAAGGAACAGTATGCAAACATCTTAGTCGATGCGCGTCCCTGCGCAGTGCCTAATTACACCTGCTTACAAGAGTGCGTGGATCAAAAAATGCTCAGAGGATATCATATCTATACTTATAGCATCTCATAGCAAGCTTGTGAAGTCTTGTGTCAAGCACCACGTTGCGCTGGGATGTTGAAGACCTAAGGTCGTGTCAGGTGCCGTTGACATGTTTCGTCGACCTGCCAAAGCAAAGCTGCGGAGGAAGACAACAAACGACATGTTGCTGAACAGACCCCCTGCGCTCCGCTTCACAAGTCAAAAAAATATGTTCCAAGAACAGTCTGCCAGTGCGGTAGTATTTTGTCACCTCACTGCAGGCTCAGCATGTCTGAGCCAAGTTGAGAAAGAACTCAAGGCAACAGAACTTAAGATCACCAAATCAACGATGCCAGCTGCAGCCAGTGCAGTCCACAGCTGTCCGTTGAAGCTGGCAACAATCGGACCGCTTAGGAGTGCAGTTGCTGCTTGGGATGTCGCAAGGGCTGCGTTGAAAATTCCTGTCAACAAGCCGCGATTTTCGGCATCAAAGGCAGGCTGCCTCTCCAACCACGCAAACGGCGCATTTGCGAGGACTTGATATGCAATGGGCATGGCCAAACAAACAAACACGACTGCCAGCCATTTTAACCAGGCAGCTATTTTAGCAAGACAAAGAAGAAAAAGTGTCAGTGTCATCATCCAAACTGCTACGAACATGCCTGTCCACTCACCTCTGCAGAGACTGGCTGGGCCAGACAGGTATGGTAGAATTGTTCCAGACGCGAGGAAAACAATAGATCCATACAGTAGCCACTGCGTAGCTTGATGGACAGCATCGTCAAAGGCTGCTGTCCCAGGTTGTGTCCCTTGGATGTCTGCCCACACGCTTGAGAAGTAGAAACTCCACGTGCATACAGAGAGCCAACCTGCAAATTGCAACATCCACATTTCCCAAAAGCCAGGATGTTTCTTTGTGATTTGCCACATGTTGCTCAGGCCGCTTGGGCAAAAATATCCTTCATCTAGCGATGTAAAACTCACCTGTCTAGCACTCCTTTGCTTGCCTGGTCTTGCTACAAGCTGTGCCAGCGTGGCACCAGCAGCCATGGTGGCCACGACAAGAAAGGCAGCTGTTCGTGAGAGCAGCATTGCACACAGAATCGCCAGAATCTTCGCAAGCCCAGCCACTGTCGCACTTCGGGACTCAGCTTCGTCCGGCGGAAAAATGTCGTTCATCTGGGCACGCGTTGGAGTCACGAGCATATCATGACCTTTGCAGCACACAACGGCAGTCTGCAAGTCGACTTGATTTTCGCTGAATTTTGGTGGCACCGCAAGAAAAAATGATGTTCAGCAAGAGACTCACATCTGCCATGCCAAATGCCAGTATTGAAAGCGGTCTTGCGATGGCCTCCAGGTGGCATGCAGCAAGAATATGATGCATGAGAATTGCAGCAGATGACAGGCTTGTTGTTGCCATTGTGCCACAGGTGTCAAAGCCTTAAAAAAAACGGATAAGCCTATCCTTCCGATTCTTTTAGTTGGTCACCACATAATTGGCTCTGATAAGTGGGTGCAAAGGAACAGGATGGAACAAATGCCCTGTTAGGAAGAAGGTATTTCATGACCCCTTTCCAGCCTTGAAAGAAAGTAGTGCTATCAAAGGAGTGGCCTTTGAGAAACAATGATGACATTGGCATTTGATGACTGAAGAGTTGTCCGGAGATGTCCCTAGGGTTCAAAGAGCTAGAGGAAATCAATGGATCATCAGAAGCAGTGCTAAGCAGTGCCAGGATCGCTTTTTGGAACTGAGGTTGTGGCCACGAGACCAAGTACAGCGGTTGTGCCAAAGACAACAATGAAAGGTCTCCTGTTGGAAGGAACCAATTCGAATTCTGACCTTCCCAAGTTAGTTGTGAAATCCAGCTTGTCTTGTGACTAACCAAACTTTATCACAAGATGGTTGCCAGTGATCTCACTGATCGGAAAATCACGGTTCCATGGTGGTGAAGAATACCTTCAGTGAAAGCATTGGGTATCAAGCCTCACATCCCCGTTTCTTCCAACGCTTCACAATGTCGCCCTTTACAACGAGGCCCGTGTCCTGCCATATTTGTCGCTCATTCCTCCGATGCACGGCTGCAGGAAGAACCCCACCGAAGGGCTGATCACCCAACAGATGGCGATCAGCGACTTGGGGACCTGACAGATCGGACAGGGCTGGCAGTGGCGGTCAAGGGCAGGCACAACTTGCGGATGTGACCTATCCATGGTGCAACTTGCCTTCAACTCCAAGAGCAATGGCATGAAAAGTGGCTCACACACCTCGTCACTTGGGGGGGTGGACGGTGAAATGGCAACCAGAGGGCTGCCAGGGCATTCTAGAGCTCGATGTTGATGAACAGTCCAATTTTGAGGGAAACCTATTCCTGGGCCAAACCTGAATTTGCTGCGGCCAGCCGCGAAAAAAGCACTACAACCAACTTTCAAAAAATATGTGGAAAGAAAATGCAGGACAACGAATCAACCATCAAATGTCATCAAATTCCATCATACTAAACTACCATCAAATTCCCTCAAAAATCATCATTCCATCATCGATCACGGCCTGACCATCTGAGACCACTGCACTCCAGCCCAGCTCAGGCATTGACACCGCCAGCCTGGGCGAACGAGAACGAGAGTGGTCAAGGAGGCTGCCTGCTATGTCAGACCCTACAGGCTTCCAGCTACCATGAAATAGTAGGTGACCAAGCTCAGTTGCAACAAGCTGGCAGAAACCAGCTGGTTACCTGCTATTTCATGATAACTGGAAGCACATTGAGAATTACATGAATCAAATTGAATCAAGGATTGCTAATCAAGTTGAATCTCCTGCATTCTGTTGATTCTGTTGGGCCCAATATTCCAAGACTTCAGCTGGCAGCTTCTTCCAAGGCACTGGGCGGCCACTTTCTCCGAAAGCGATGCACTTCTTCTGGAGTGCGCAGTTGTTCACAGCCGTTTGTGGAAGAGGGAGTGGTACGCAGGAATCAAAACTGCCACATCATCAGCTGCAATCGGGACTTTATCGCTTTGCTAAATTGCTCTGTTAGAATCGCCAATGAAAAAAAACAAATGAAATCAAGATTCTGCAGAATCTGCAGATAATTCCCAAAACCCCATCCCCATTGAAGAGTCTACAGAATCAATCTAGTCCAAGAATCTAATCCAATTCGATCTATAATGGCTACCCAGGATTAATAAACCCCTGGTTGATTAATAGGGGGTATCCCGGTATCCCCTAAAAACCTTGGTTTCCCATTAAAAACCTGGGGTTTATTAATCCTGGGTTACCATTAGTTAGAATCTCCTTTTCAGATTCTGCTCGCTGTCTCGGCCTTGGAGCATCCTCACGCAGAGCTCCTGATAGGTCCTCTATCGAAGCCATGCTGCGCTGTCGCCGCCGTCAGCTGATACGTTGCCCGTTACCATTGCTGGCTACCATCGCGGGCTCGAAGTCCAAGACATGGCCCAAGAATACGGAAGTTTGTCCAACTCACTAACTCTTGAAACAGTTTCCTTGCATGTCTCAATTGGAGAAATGTACATCAAGGATCGTCAAGGATCTTCAAGGATCAAGGACATAAGACGATAAAAGATGTGTCGATGTATAATAAGGCTGAAGGGTTAAGGCGTTCTTCGCAAGCCGCAGTGAGCACGTCACACTTGAACAGCTGAATCAACTGCCCTTCTCTGCACAGTTGTGCTCAGAACCCAAGAGCATACAATATCAGCTCAGGACCAAATTGGATGACTTGTCCGAGTAGCTGGCCACATCTTTCTTGGAGGAGCTCTGGAATAACTGCTGGTGGAGAAAGAAAACAAGATAATCTTGGTCGACATGTCAATGTGACTGCATTTTTTTTTCGAAGGTATCCTGGCCCCATCGCGGTGAAACCTGAGAAATCTGAATGCTTCGCGACTTTGTCGACGGAGCAACATCAACAGGTCTGAAAGGCGGGTCACAGAAGATGTAAAATGTGTGCATGTATTTGTTTGGAAGCTTTTTGCAAAAGGAGAAAATGACTGATGTGAACTCCTTCTTCTATTTACCCATGTATTATAGTAATATAAATAATCATCAGTCTACATCCATTTGATTACTACTCCCTCTGCAGTGCTACTGCGAGGGTTGTCCTGCCATCAAGACCTGCAACCTGGGCCCAAGTCTATGTACTCTTCCGAACGCTCGTCCATCGCGTACAGCGCGTAGCGCATCAGAGCATTTGCCGGCCTTCCTTGTACCTGCTAGCGCTGAGGGTGGGAGGTCCACAGTGATTGGCGAGTCCAAATCTGTCCAGCATGATTTTGTTGCAATTGCCCAGCTTGCTACGCTTCTGGACATCCAAAGAGCTCACAGTTGAAATTTGTCCAGGAGCACGTTCCGGACACAACCCTGCCGTCTGGCCAATACACAGTTCCAGGACCTAAGTGTCTGTGTGTGTGTGTGTGTGTCGACACGTCGAACTAAACATCCTAAACATCCATGCGAAGACTGACTTACAAAACAGAACATCTCAAGACTCGAACGATTCCAAGTCAACCAATTTAAGTCAAATAATGAATGAAGGCCATCTATCATTCTCCAATATTCTCCATTCATCTCCATTTCACAATGTCAAATGCTCAGAAGTCCACCGTGCTTCTGGTTGTTCTGATAGATGCCCACGAACTTGGCCCCGGTGGGCCACACGTATGTCTCAGCGTGGGCTTTGGATGTGCACTTTGGAGTCGAGAGTGAAGCCATTTCGGATCGGGGAAGCTGAAGCGACAGCACGCAGGGGTCATAGCATGCCATGGCACCGATAGTAGTGCTGATGTCATAACATGTGTTCAAGTGGGATAAGGCCGGTGAGTCGAGTCTGGAAGTCACTCGAACAATCTCCTGAATGGAACGACCGTTTTTCGCAATCCAACTTAGCTCTGAACGCCCTCACCGTGCATCTTATCTTCTTCCCAATCTCCTGCAGGTCATCGCATACAGCACTTCACAAAACCTGCAGTGCTCATCCCTCTTAGCCTTCGTAGTAGTGGCCATTGCTCCACAGGTACTTCCCTTTGCCTGAGAAGACCCCAGATCTTGATAGGCCCTGTCCGATGATCCAGGGACCGCTGCAAAATTATACCATACTCCAGGCGCAGTTGATCAAATGAAACTCGCATGTTTTAGGTTGCGTGCCGTGTAGCATCCCGTCGGACACCTACAATTTGCACAAGAAACAGCTTTCAAATGCTTTCAAGTATTCTTAAAACACTACAGTCAACTGCAGTCTGGATCCAAACTCAAACTTCTTCATGTCTCTGGCTTCAGCTGCTGATCAGTCAATGGGATCAGCAAAGAACTCTCTTTGTTGTCGGAAGTATCAGGCGGTCCCCGGATCAAGAGACCCTCAGGTCCGCGCTTCTCCAACATAAGTGGCTCCATCGGGGTAGTAGATGGTCGCTTGCCTCAGATCCAAACAGAGAACAAGACTTATGTCAGCATATCCTGGGATACTCTGGGAGTGGCCAAACTTTTCCTATCTGCTCCTGCGGGGCTAGGAACATCTTGGAACATCTTGGAACCCTGCCCCTGCTTCTTGCCCTCGCAGTACTCTCCTGGCGTTCAAGAGTCTTGAAAGGCTGCAGAGTTTTGACCACCAAAGCTCATCAACATTGTCATCAGGACCAGGGATATCATGTGTGCTGAGGCTACCAAGGCGTGATAATGACATTGCATGCAATTGCTGCTTCCTGCATCTTGGCAAACTGGCGAGTGTATTGACCATACTGGTTATATGTTCTTGTTCTTTTGCTGGAAGTGTGACAGGAGACGACAACACCGCCGACAAAAATCAGTGGCAAAACCCAAATCATGCGGCGCATGTGGCTGTGAGTCAAAACCCTGTACCCCTGGTTCCACCCATCATTAACCGATGCTTTCCCTATGAGTTTGTTGGGAATGATCCTCCATGTTCGATAGCAAATATTGACCCAGTTCGCCACATGCCATAACCAACCCGGGCCACAAACCCAGGTGCATCGCCCAGGCACAGCTCAACCCTTTTCGCACCTTGGTAAATGGCCCCTTCCGCCGTGGTTTCTTTGCCTTCGCCATCTTGCTTGCCATTCTTCCACCTCGAGAGGTTAAGAGCTGGATCAAAGCTGACGTGCTGAAAAGGTCGGAAGGTCCTGTAGTTTGATGACTCCACATGGTGCTTTGTCAAGCCATAGGGAAACCCTAAAGATGGATGGCTTATTACTATTATCAGTAATTAGTAATTAGCTAATAAACTGGATGATTTGGTGGTGCCCCTATTGAGAGGAACATCCATATGAGCAAATTGAAAGGAGAGAAGAAGAGATGCATACAGGAGAGCTGTGTTTACTTGGCAAGAACTGACTTTGACCTTGAAAACAAGCATAAACAAACCACAATTGCAAGCAAAACATATTTCTTTAAGGCTGAACCTATGGTCTGGGAGTCTAGCTCTTTCAGGACCCACAATAAGCTGACACCAGTTGTGTAAGTCTTGGGCTGTCCCTCGTATTTTGCACCAGTAGGCAAAGAGAAGGTAGCGTAGCCGTGGACCTAAAGAAGTCGTGAGCTCAAGCACCGAAAAGCTGAAGATGGCTGCAGTTTCGTAGTACATATACCACAGTACATGCACCCGTCTTGTCATAGCATGGCTATTCTCTTGGATTGCAGCCACTCCGTGCTCGAAGTGGCCATTGTAGGAGGAGCCGTCGGGTCGAGTCAAAACACCTCTGCCATGCCTGGAAGCAACTGCTTGAGACTTCACTCTCTCTGGCTTTGCACAGCATCAGTGACATTCACAAGTCGTCAGGAAAAAGAGCTCTTGAAACTAGAGATGAAGAGAAGAAGAAGAAGAAGAAGACGAAGAAGAAAGGAAGAGGAAAAAGAAAGGGAATTACTACCACCACCACCACCACCACCACCGCTGCTGCTACTACTACTACTACTACTACTACTACTACTACTACTACTCCTACCACCACCACCGCTACTACTACTACTATCACCACTACTACTACCACTACTACGACCACAATAACAGCAACAACATCCGCAGCAGCCGCAGCAAGAACGACAACGACTGTGCCTCACAGCTCCGACCCATTCTCCAGCATACACGCTGCCATCCTGAAGTCACCAGCGCGATCACTGATTTTCCCAGCCCCATTGGCCGTGGTTTAGCAACCATTATCAACCACTCTTAAACATTATGTACCATCTATATCCATCTATATCAATCTCTGTTTATCTACAGTATATTCATCTACAGTCATCTATATCCATCTATATTCATCTACATTCATCATTATTCATCTATATTCATCTATATCCATCTCTTTCCATCTATATTAATCTACATTCATCTATATTCATCAATCATTGTTCCCCACCAGCATGCTGGATCTCCCAGTGGAGATGTTCCCTCACTATTCGAGTGAACACTCAGCTACCCTCAGGTTCCCGCTGCCAGAAGCTGCCTGGGTGCATCACATGGCTCAGGGCTGGTCAGCTAAGTTCAACTCATGAACTTGACTTTTTTCTGCTCGATGCTACGAGATGCTAGAAGAAGCTCATATCATCAAATGTTGTTAGCACTTCAGATCAACAGAAACACTTCAGTTACCACACTTCCTACTGCCAGCATAATGGAGAATCTTTAAGGTCTCAGATCGTCAAGAAATTTCAAGAAGTTCTTCCCTGCCAAACATGCCAGAAACCACGGAGTCATCTTGGTGGACTGTCCTATTCGTCTCACCTGGGCACCGAGATGCCATAGCGACTTCAAAATCCTGGATGGATATGATTCTTCGAGTATGTCCGAGTCGTATTGCATAAATGATAACAATAACACCTGCTGAATGGATATATGATAACATATGGGCAGCTCCAGCTATAGTTATACTATGTTATACTCAAAGCGTGCTTTCCGCCCACCTTTTCTAGTGCTTTCGTTCCCAGGAGTCAGGGTTTGGTTTTGCGGGTTTAGGGATGTTTCGGGTGTGGCTGTTGCTATCTTTGCAGAAGTTCGAAAGCAACGTGTGAGCATCAGAAAGGACTGACTCAAGGATTTAGGTTTTGATGATGCTGACGTATCAGAATGAGAATAATGAAGACCTACGATAATGATGATGCACACCATGATTGAAGCTTCAACCTGGCCCCTAGCGGTGCGTTGAGACAATGATTGTAACATTGGACAGGTTAGAATCCTGCACAAATATCACAAATAGCAACGTTTTGGTGCATGATTCATGAGTCCGAAGACGGCGCATATCGCTTGCTCTGCAAGAGTACCAAACAGAATCACCTCCATTGCTGATTAAATCTGGGCACAATGAAGGTAATGGAAACCCATTGTACCAATGCATCCATTATACTATAATCTGAGCTATGAGTACTATCATTTACTACAATCCTAATTGGATTGCAACCCGTGGATCCCGTACAGTACATAATCCATCCATTGCAATCGTGGCTTTGATTGTCCTGGCCAAGCTATGGCCAACCCCCTCACCTCTTCGCGGTAGATCGCAGCACGTGCGCCCTCATCTTCTTCGCCGTCAGCTATCACTGAAGCAACCTGGGGGCTATCCATGATGATGGGGAGTGGGGAGTTACAGTAACAGGTGTTGTCAACACCGTGTTGATGTGAACTGAAAAAAACTCCCGCAAGCGGGGAATATCCAAAACAATTCTTTCTTGCTTACTCAATAAATAGTAACTGATATTTGCCCTCAGCATGAGATGACTATTCGGGTTGCATTTTGAAACCATTTCCAGCTATGGTCCATGTCATGTTGTTTCTTGAAGGGAAACGACCAATTGAATCATCAGAACCAGCTGCTCCTGAGAGTGCAGGAAGATACTGAGGACGCTACCACCTTGAGAGTTTCCTCCAAACTTTGTGTGACATCAGCACAGCCTGGACTGCAGCAACAAGCCAGTGCAAGGTTGGATTGCCAACGGGCATGGCCAAAACGGCATTGTCAAAATAGCGTGCCTTCATATTGGTCATACTGATAGAACGTAAAGAAAAAAAAACTTGTGTGAAAACGAAACGGCAAAAAATGATCAAATCTGTGAGGTCAAGAGGTCTCAGGGTCTCAAGATTTTCCTATCACCTGATGGATACTACGTTGGGCACGACATATTGCTGATATTGGCATCTGGAACCATTCTTCTGCTGTGCGGGGAAGCTTCTGAGGCACAAAAAATGTTGCAGAGATTTTAGTATGAGTCAACTTCAACCAAGAGAGGAAAATGGTAAATGGCCGTCCCGAATCGTCACATAGCCGGTCCGGTCATCTTTGGTATGTCTTGCGTATTTTGGGATCTTTTGGATTCATAGCCACTTTCGCAACGAGATGTCCCGAGGCTGTGGCGTGATTGCAAGTTATCATTCTCCAGCAGGATATCTGTGAGCCTCGACCTCAATCCGGGAAACAGTTGCAGCCCATCCAACTTGCTGTGACTTGCGATGGGAGGATCCATAAATGATGGCAACTCCCTCCCCGGAAAAAACAAAAAAAAACATCAAAAAACATCAATGTTTGTTGGAGAAACCATCATCCTTAGCATTTATGGATTCCAAGTTTCAGGTAGATAAGCACCGCACCCGCTCTTCATGTATTCTGCGCCTGAGCTGCTGAAAGTGGCGACTGAAGGATGGTGATGCATGGCCACTAGTTTCTATATTAAAGCATGATGTTTTCTGGAATCTTTGTGTTTCGTTCATAGTACATTTCCAGTCCCTGGGTCCCCAAAATATGCGAGCTAGCAAACCAGAGATTATGACTGTTGCCTCACTTGTATGGGTGGTTCAAGAGCTGAAGGTTTCATTTGATCAACAATATGTTCCATGGATGGTTTACCCCAAGAATTGCTGGTGCCCTGCAAAAACGACACGCCATATCTTGGATGCTCAGTGATTCTTGTGCACGCCCATTTTTAGGATCACCTCCAACAATTCAAAATCATCCAAACGGATTATCCCAACAATCACTCATTGGTTGCCGTTTGAGGAGAACCACGGAATGGTGAATGGTTAACTGGTATGAACCATTGGGTTATCCAACAAATAACAAATGCTTATCAGTCATAATTGTCCGTTTGCTGTTAGCCAGAGACCATTGTATTATTCAGTACCTACTTCAAAATCATCTATCACCCACTATTAAAAAGTGTTCTTAATGTTAATTGTCTCCAAAAACATTGTAATCATGATTAAGTATGATTACGGTAAGCAGCATCAACCATCACTAACCATTGTTGTTGACTAGCAACCATTCTGAACCTTGACTATCAACCATTGTAAACCCTAGACTAAACCAGTATCAATCACAATTCAGAAAATCACTTGCCACTACACTAACCCAGAACCCCATCTCTAACCATTGTTCCATCTAGCATTCACGATCCGTTCAGTCCCTGCCTAAAAATGATCTTCTCACACTCACGGAATCTGCAGTCGAAAGAGCCGCAGCAGCCGCAGCTGCCTGGCAGTTGACCCCAACAAACCAGAGAGCCAAGTGTGGTTTAAAAAATGGTTCATAATGGTTAAGTTTGTTTGATGCTGATTCATCCTGGTGAAGAGTGGTTAATACTTGTCACTGGTTCATCACGGTTGCGTTTCATAGTTGGATAATGATTGTTGAATTTATGGTTGTAGTGGTTTCATTCATGTTTCGCAGTGGTTCACAAGGTTTAGTTCCAGATGTTTGATGAGTTGATGCTGCTACAAGGGATGATTCCCGAGATGTAACTAGTGATCCCTCGGCACATCGACCGTCCTTGAGAGGCTCATCATCGCCTGCCGTGAGATTCTTGGCACCAAAGTACCGATTCTTCAATGTGGTATCCATGATGTATCTCTGTAAGGCAAAGAATAAATAATATTCACCATGCATGGTTATTAAATGCTTTTGAGAATGTCTGCATGTGTGAAAAGCATTGAAAAGATCTCAGATTTCTTTTCTGATGGCCTTCAGAATCATTGACTTTCAAATCCAACTGCGAATCCGTGATGGTGTGGATAGCCTGGCAGCAGCTTTCCAGCCCAGTTGAGAAATTTTTGGTTTTGAAGTCGCTGAGCTCCAAACACTCACACTGCTGTCCTGAAACAGCCTTTCAGCCTGGGGATTTCATGGGCGTTCATGGAGAAACCTGGAGATGTTTCTCACAACATTTAAACCATAGCAGCCATAGCAGCGGTGGGGCAGCCATGGGAGGCCAATCGCTTGGAGATGTCTTGGGTGAACTGAAGAGCTGCTCCCACTGCTGAGCTTGATGCAATGCCAGGCCGCCGTCTGCGATTGAAGAACTTTTGGAGGACCTCAATGTGTCACATCATGTGTCTGTGTCACTTTACCAGTTTACCTGTGTTGTTCCCTTTTAAACTGCTCTGAACGTGCTGATTACAGCTGATTATAATCGCTAGCGATAGCTGGTCGTAGCTGGATAAATCAGCTGGATGAATCAGCACCTGGTTAGAACTGGTTCATCAGCTAGGTATAGCTAGGTATAGCCGGTATAGCTGGATAAATAGCTGATTATACCTGCTAAATAGCTGGTCATTCAGCTGGTTAGTCAGCTAGTCGTAGCTAGGTCTAGCTAGACGAAAAAAGTCTATGACTCGCCAGGGCTCGCCACGGCTGGGTCCTGCCAGGACACTTCAAAGGACAAGGGCTCGCCGCTGGCACAGGCAGAGCCTGGGAGCCGATGGGGAACCCCTCATGGATGGTTGGTTTATTCCTAAGAAATGATCATAGTTGGTTGTAATGGTTAATGATCATGTGGGGGGTTCGCAAAACAATGGCTGATAATAATCATTATTAATAGTTGACTATAAAGGTTTATAAGGATCATTACATAAGGGTTTCTTAAGCCGTGGGGAACCCTAGAAATGGATAAAATGATTGGTTTATTACTATAAATCACTCATATTGGATGATTTTTGGGGTACCCCTATTTGAGAAATCCCCATATGGGGCTTTCTTCGGCCATAGGGAACCCCCCAAGTTGGTTCATAGTGGTTATAAGCTGATAAATGGGGGTCCCCTATGACTTGAGAAACACCAATATAGCAACCAACAACATAATCTATAATCAAATATTGTTGCTTATGAACTGGTAAATTGTTGATAACAAACTAGTATTGATTATTCATCATTGATATTTCAAGTTGGTTACGCCCTGGCATCTTGTTATACCAATTGTCATAGCCTTGACTAATGCGGGGGTATATATGGTTGTGCCATCTATGTACATGGATAGTCGGTACACTGATTGGTGAGTAATCAACAATAACAGTAGGGAATGTCATGGTTCACCGTGATGGTTGTGCTTAACCACAATGATTGATTATGGTTGGCAATGATTGCTACAATGATGATTAAGCCCTTAACAATGGCTAAAGCGAAGGTGGTTTATTAATTTCTTAATCCGGGATTAATGGTGATTAAACCAGTATTAAACCGTTACTAAACCATGTTTGAACCATTTTTGAACCATGATTGAACCATTCTTGAACCATAATAATGGTGATGTTGATTGAACATGATGTGTTTCCGGTCTCGGATCCCTTGTTGCGAAAAATAATCCAATCCTCTGAGTCCGGGACAGAACTCGAGCATCTCGCACCTCTGCTTGGATCTGCCTTCCTTGGCAAGGGAGAAGAATGCCATCAACAAAAATCCAAGAGGCCTGTGCTAGCAATGAATCATGGCTGTAATCATTGTATACTGATTGTTAGTCATATGTTGATTCACAATCAATGTGTTGACAATAGACTGATCGTTTGTAATCAACCAATCGTTAGCAATCATAGTTGTCCACAACTTGCAACAGACTCAAGGTTTCCCAAAAAATCTTGGGCAGCTCATTCAAGGTACAGGCGCGGTCTTTGTTCTTTCAAGACAAAAAAGGGAAATAAATCTCTGTGTTAACGCGTGCATGTTCAAATGACATCATTGGGCAGATGCATGGCCTTGTCTGCTGGTGGATACTCGCATTAAGTCTAAAACTCTATGTTAGACCATTATGCTGCAGAATGCATGGTTATACCATTATGTAATACTCTATGTTGTACACAAAATATGGTGCAGAATGGTGCAGATCAGCACGAATACAGAATCATAAGCATCTCACATCTTGGATGAGATCAAGTGACGAAGTCGCACCCCAAAACCAGCTACTTCTCCACTGCTGGGACCAGTCTGAGGCCGGTACACCATCTTGAAGGACGCGTTTGTAGATAAAATCCACAAACCTTGGGTCATAACCCGTGGGTCATAACCCTTGGTTCCATGATGGTCCAGGGTACACATCTTGTAGATGAACTCTACAAAAAAAATGCTGCAGCCTGTCATGGCCCTTCAGTCCACACCAGCAATTCTTGGAACAGGTTGGAACATGTTGGAACCACCAGTCGGATAAAGCTTCAACAAGGATGGTTCCTTGGTCCAAGTTGGGGTGATACGCTGGCAGTGCTTGCGCTGACCACAACGACCCACCGAGCTCGTCGCTTCTCTCGCTCGTTGGAATCCAAATCATCTTCATACGCCAGAATGTAATTGAAGCGTCGGAGCTTAGAGACGCAGGACGGAGCAATGCACAACGTGGGCCAAGGTGAAGTAACAGTAGCTGAAGCAACACAAAGCCCCAGCAACACAGAAATGGAGATAGGGGACATGTTAGATTTAGACAGTGTAACAGTTACTGTAATGCATCTTGATGCCATGTAATGGCATTTCGCCAACTGTTGGATTTCTTTGCAAAACTGGACTGATCTAAGCTTGCTACCATGCGCTGCTTTGTCACATCTCCCTGCGAGACTGGTATCATTGAATTATGATGACTTCTGCAATTTCAACATCGAATAAATCAGTATCATTTTCCGATACAAATAAAAGCATATAAAAACGTGTCATCCGAAGACACAGCCTGCCTTATCATCTTGCAAGTCTTTGAACGTTGAGCTATCTGAGCAGGTAAAAAACAACCCACGAGAGGGCGACTTGGCTGCTTGCATGTACATTCTACATTATGGCTTTGTCATGCTTTGTCCATTGCAGTGGTGGTACCCCTTAACCAACCAATCATGGCCAATATTTGTCATAGGGAAACCAATAGTTGAACAGTACTGTACTTGGTCCATTTGTTTGTCGATGAACGCTGGAAATACTGCTTCAGAAAACTGCACATGCAACAGCGAGAAATCAGGCTCGAGCAATTCATCAGTCTGGCGGCGATTCCTTGACAGTCGGCAATCAACCAAAGCTATGGTCTATCAAGACCGGGGCTGATGCAGAAAGTTATGTGAATGAGGAAACACTTGGAATGTTTTGAAATTTCGCTGGAAAACAAGAGATCCTGAAAGAAAAAAGGCGGCTCATTCAAACCAAACAGTCCAAGATGTGCATGCAAATATTGCAGTGTTACCCAAACAAATGATACAGATGGCATTAACATGTTTTTAGCCTTGCAAGTCATTGACCATCACTAACATGTATAAATGGCATGATTAAGCACTGTTCCACAGCACGCATATACATACATGGCATCGGCGGCATCGCATAACTATAAAATATGGCCGTGAACCTCCATAAACTATGGCTGAATAAAGTGCGGAGGCCAAAACAACTTTTTTGAGCATTGTTGGCAACCACGTAAAACTCTGCCCAAGAATGCAGAGAGGAAAGAACCCGGGAGACATGAGGATACAACGCCCCTTGGGCGAAAAAGGTTCGGAGTATTTTTGGAAATATGCGAACCACGACCAACCATGATGGCTCGTACTGGTTGATTCGTGGATCATTTCGCTGCCAAACTCAATGAATGTTTGAGTTCCGGGCCAGCAGTGCTATCGATCAAACCTCCTTGCTGATGCAACACCTGAGATTGGAAACCGCTGGTGACTTTGGGTGTGCTTAGGCAGGCCCTACCAAAAGAAAAACCGTTCCTATCCTGGTTCAGTAGGGGGCCAGTAGTGGGGCTCACGGGGAGGTCAAGACACAGAAAGACCGCACAGATCCACGCAGCACTGTTCAAGACATTCAAAACGATGGATGCCTTTTTGGCAAAGGACAACCCATCAGCAATTCTTGAGTTTATGCTCGTCTAGCTCTGTCTTTCATAGGAATCTGCTGGTAGCAAATAGCGCCAGCAAATTCTGGATTGCTGACACCGTGTCACTAATCAATACTGCAACTCTTCTGAGAAGTCTGTGAGACTGTGTCACTTTTACGCATCCATCGATGGGAAAAACAACACACCGCCAGGTGTCGTTCACCAAGTGCCCAGCACTGGAGTACACTCGCGAGAGAGTGCCCAACATAAATGTCACCATCAAGTATATGACAAAAGACCTCAAGTTGATCCAACAAGTTGCACTATCAAACTGTTCAAGTTCATGAATTCTGAGAGAAACATAGAGAAACTACCGCCATCAGAACTGTTCCGGTCACAGCCAAGGACCCCACGGCACTTGTAACCAAATGAAGACAATTGTGATGCCTTGACAGCAGCGTTTTTGTAACATCACCGGTACTCAGATTAATCTGAGAATAGAATTCTGAGGAATGTACTCTCAAAGAGTGCCTCACTTGCATCCACAATGTGCTGTGGTGATCCCCTTTTGGGTGCCAGCTAAAGTGAACCAGAAAGCTATAATCAAAGTCAAGCTTTTGCATTCCAAGCTTCATAGGTATCGAAGGAAGAGAACTCACCATCGGTGTCGAATGATATCTGATTCAAGCACGTGGAGCCGTTGCGAGGCAATGCAAGCTCAAAATGGGCAACTCACAGAAGCTAGAATACACGGTAATACACGTTGAATTTGAAAGCCTTGAGTCCATGGTACGTTCTGGTCCAGGAACCCTGCATGTTCACCTTGCAAACAGAAGCCAAGTACGCCAAGTAGAGAAGAAAGTAGAGAAGAAAGTCCCTGCCATTCGATGAATTTGACACATTTCGATCACCCGATTCCCAATTTTGCTCCCTTGTTCTTGGCATTGAGGAAATCGCCGCGGAGCGAACTTTCTGTGTCCAATCTCTTTTTGCCCTGACTGTGATGCAGGCAACCTGAGACTCGCAATGCGGCTTCTACAATCGCAGGGCAGCTTTCACATTTAGAGTCCAAATCCTAGTGATACTTGATTAGCGCTTGGGGTACCACCCATCAACAGCCTTAGTTATTTTTCATGGTAAAACCATATTAAAAACTAGGATTCTTGGGGCTGTCACCTGTGAAATTTGTTGCAGATCGAGTTCCCGACATCCGCATCTTTACTTTTGACGTAGATGCGCTCCGAGTTGAGATCCATCTGACAGTAGCCCTGATGAAGCCGGTGCCGTGGCGTTCACGTCGCCCTCACGAGTACCGTAAATCATATAGATCTCTGAGCAACAAATGGAGTGCAAATGAGAAGTTCGGAATGCCCCTCTCGAAAAATCATAGAGCTGAAGACCATGAAGAAATCATTTTCCTATATCATTTTACTACTTTTATATGATTATGGTCCTATATCTTCCTCTTCTTCCTGCCTTGTTTGTGAAGAAAATATTCACCTTCAGGTCTGCTCCCGTCAGGCGCAACCTGAAGTTGAGCAATGCTACTGTACTAGCAGCACTTCGACTCATGCGGATCTTGTTGCGGTAAGTGTTTGCATCGACAATGCCCATCCCCACACTTTGTGGCCACAAGAAGAGCTGCTAAGTCTATGGTCAAATAATGTTGTCAAGCGTATTGTGTCGTGTATTCAAGTGAGTACTCAACTCTAGAATGAGCCCAATTCACTTCCTTTCCTGCATCTTCCTGCCACCCGTGGCACGTCCGAAGTTCGCATGGCTGAGCTTTCAACGGAGGACCCTGAAGGCCAAGGGCGGCATCTTCCATCAGCATGATCCCTCAGTGGAATGGTTGTAAAGCAGAAGTGACAACGTTCCACGCCGTTCCACCGCAGAATGGCAGAATTCAATGGATCAAGGCATATCAAGGCACTATCGTCGAAGTTGTTGTACCTGTAATTCAGCAAAAGCCTGGTGTTGCGAGCGAGCTCGCAACTGAAAAAGATCCAGCCAAAATACATCATCAATGCAACGATTTGCACCCCTCCAACATCTTCAACAGTTGACTACCACTTCAATCCACTTAACACGTAGTGATACGACTTACAGTAATGAACATTAATGACCTACTATCTTATGAACTACCATCTACCATCTTCAAGATCTTCAACTTCTTTCAGCTGATGGCAGCAGCCACAAAGCCGCGCCTGGAATCCGAATCTCCAAACTCGTCCGTCTTCGCAGCCGTCAAGACCTGGACATCGCTGCCTATCTTCACACAGCTTATCACAAAGCTAAACTTTTGATAGCAACTATAGGTAAACTATTTATCATCCAACTAGGCACAACATATAACACCTATAGGCTATAGGTAAACACGAAACAACTAGTAACTAGGTGATCATCCGGCTAGGTAAACACTAGGTGATCATCCAACGAGGTACACTCAACGCCCGCCTCCTGCACCGTCAATTCTACGAGCTCGCCAGGCTCGAAGCGTTTCAAGATGGTGCCGGAATGGTTCAACACCACCTGGTGACCGATCGCCCAGGAAAAGTCAAAAGAAAGCATCGCGTCCTTCAGGAGATGGCAGTAAGAAGCAGAGGGGCAGTACAGTACTTGTAGAAGTATTGGATGCATCTCATTCTTGAAGTAAAATGTTGGAGGGCTTCTGTGCTGAGAAGAAATGCTTGGAAACTTTCCCGTTCATTGTTGGGGAGTTGTTGTTCTTGCTCGTTCTGGCGACTTTAGCCTTTCTCAGCATTCAGTGTGCTTAGCGAAATTGCGAAGGATGTAAATTGCATCATGATGATGATCGTCAGTGGCATATCTGTTCACAAGTTGATGATTCAGTACATGTGAAGCTTAAAAGGCATGAGTTGGTTGAGTGTCCCAGGCAGTGATTTGGCCGCCGTTTCACAGGAGGCTGTCCATTGTGTTGCTGCAATTGAGTGATGACCCTGCGAGGATTGCATTGTTTGGGAATGTCTGGGGCCCAACATGTTGCAGTGACCCAACATTTGAGATGAAATAACAAACCCATGTCGTGGGGAGGATGTTGACCTGAAGTTTCAGGCTACGTGCTTCAAAGCTGTGCATAAAGTGAAAGCATGTTAAATGTCGAAGCTCCAAAGGCACACCATACTCCAGCGGTGTTGCAGCTTTCCAGTGAATCCCCAAAAACAATATATTTCCCATGCGAGTCAGTCATGGCGGTGAAAGCTCTAGAGGTCAAGGGTACTTTCTCGGCCATCCAATTCAACGAATGATCGGTTTATTTTGATCCAAGTCGTATGTTTGGAATATTTTTTGCACCAAATGCGAGCAGCCCCAGTTCAACACTGTGGTCCCGGCAGTCACCACGGCTTTTCCAGAACCAGCAGCACCATCGCTGCTTCCGTGCAAAGTCTCCCTGCACCCAGGCTCTCCCTCTCATTCAATCCACTTGGGTATTCTTGGCTAAGTCACCAAGTGTCACATATGGTTGTTTCTCAAAGTCCCCCAAAATGGTTGGTTTACTAGTAAAAATGATTGGGTGATTTGGGGGTACCCCTATCTTAAGAAACCACCACATATGAAACACACTTTGCTCGTCCGCACTGGAGGATATGCAGCTGGGATCCCCGGTTGTGACTCGCAGCTCGCGTTGCGCCGCGTTGCGCCTGGCTCCCCCAAGGAGGTCAGCAGGACGGTGCACAAAATAATTGTGACCTGGCGCTGATGCAACGGGGTTTCATCGGGCACGAAGAGGACCTAATTCGGAAAAGACCTCTAGAGTTGATTGGTGATTTCTCAGCAGGACTGGGATGTTCCATTTGTTTTCATGAAATTACCAAGTTGAATCTGCACAATTTTACCTTTGCCAAATTCGTCCATCACTCGTGAAACTGCACAGAAAATGCAACAACGATCGATCCACTTTCTCCATTGCCCATACTGTGGGACCTGGATCATCTCACGCGCCTCCAGTGATCTTGTCATAGAGTTGCAACGGAAGACGCAGCACGCTGTTTGTATCGTAGTTCTTGTCATCTCTTGACTTTGCTTTCGAGGAGAACCATACGCCATCGTCAGATTGCAATCGAATCCCAACATCCAAAGGCAAAGACATTTGGAAAGAGGTCAAGTCGAAGTCCTTTGCTCCCGGTGCCGCCATCACTGGCTGAGCCATGGGACCGCCTGGTGGCCCATAGCCACCCGGTTGATCGTCAGCATCTGCAAGCAGACTTTGGGCCGCACGGATGTTCTGAGCAACGTGCTCTTGCAAGGCATCACCGCTTGGAGAGATGTGTGCCTTGGCCTGAGAGGCAAGCGCGAAGCAAAAGCTGTGCAGTAGAATGACCAGCCGGAAATGCATCATTGCCGAGCTAGGGCGCGGATCAAGATTTCTTGACCCACAAAAAACCCACCGTGTCGGTGTTCTATGTAGCCTGATTTAACCGCCTGAGCCAATGGCTGCCATCTTCAAGTGAAAACAGATTTCAAGTCTGGAGCAGTCTTCAATTTTCAGCATTGCACGGGCTGTGGCAAACCCACCAAAGACAATGTTGACTAAGTGTTCAAGTGACAACCGAATCCTTGTTGGCTCTATGCCTCAGTCGTTGTCGCACACTTGCACGATAAATTGCGATTTAATTATCTTCCTCTGTACTACCTGTTTTTGTCTAGTCTTGTTGGCTATATGATCCCCAACTTACCTGAACACCCATCTATCATCATCTATCATCTTCCGCAATCTTCCTGCAAACCCCTGAAGCAATCCGTAAATCTGCCAAGCTTGCTGAAGACCAACTTGAGTGCAGTGATGCCCGGCACGAAGTAGTGACTGGGCGGCCAGAGGGGCTGCTGAAGGATGATGCTTGATGCTCCGGGCATTTTCAAAACTCCTTATGATTCCAAGACTCGGGAATCATGCTAATCATTGTAGTTTGGTCTTATGTCTAAACATAAAGATTCTAGATCTGATACTAAAAAAAACATGTTCATAAATACTGATTTACGTCACCCCCCTGTGGATTCACCCAGTATGATGGGGACTGCAATTTACAGGTGTCAATGGTGGTTCCGAAGTCTAAAGTCACTGTTTTTCTCCGTAAAATCAACAGTTGAGCTGGAAAGGGTCTCTTAGCCTATGAAATTGCAGTACCCCAAACAAAATAAAGTGACCAAAGGGTGACAATGCTGCTCACCACACTAAATCTGATGCTATAAATGATATGTCACGTTTACTAAACAATCTACTGGAGCACACCCCAACTGCACCTGGAGGGTGAGGGGCTGCCAAAGCCAGCCGTGATCATGTCCTACGCAACCAGGCTCTGCAGAGAAACCCACTTGAACAAGCCAGCAGTTAGTCAGCTGGCTGAAACACAAACTTTCCGGCCACCAATGCAGCTTCTGCAGTATTCAGATAGCCCAAATGCAACTACATGCAACTACAATAATGTCTATTGTGTAGAATAGATGAAGTGCTCGGCAGTCCGAAAAGAAGGTCGGGATGAACGTTCCAGTTGCAGAGTCCCTCAGTTCCAAAGAATCTGCAAACTCTTTGCATTGCTACTCAAGTCATTCATTCTATGTTTGCACTGCCATTCTGAGTCTGTACTGCTGCACGTTTGCGTCTTCTGTGGACCTAGCATCGACAACTCCGCCTCGTTAATGCAAGCCTGGTCAACGGCACCTTGGTCAGCACTAGATCAAGTTAACTCAGTCACTCATGGTCCACTCATGGTCCACTCGGGATCCTGGCTTGCATCGTCACACAAACGTGTGCACTGGATGTTCGTGTACTGAAAGCCTTGCGAGCCACAGAGGCAACAGCTGTTCATGGCTCAGTTGAAGAAACACCTTCATAGACCTTCTTGAACGAATGTGAATGAATTTTGCGTGAATATTATTTGTGGAGGGACCATTAACGGCCACCATGCCAGCCTCTGAAACTTCGACTCAGGGCCAAACTCTTGCTATCGGGATGGGAAGGATCTGAGTAGCTGTACTCAAACCTGGGCCAGCACTCTGCTTGGTCTTGGAACGTCTGGAAATGATCTCCGGATCTGTGGTCGCAACAGGCTCGGCTGCATGCAGAAGTCCTTACTCCTGCAAGCAGAGAGAGAGAGAGAGGGAAAAAAAAAACGACACTTTAAAAAAACTGAACTAAAGGGAAAAAAACGCAATTCTTTGAGTACACAATCCGAAAATTCAGTACACGCAATCCGTTGCTCCGACTGCTGGAAGTTTCACCGTCATTTTCTAGACAATTTCTGGACATCACACACACACACTGAGTAAATGCCAAGGCATAGGTGATATGAGATGATATGAACTCTGTGTTATAGGTTCACTGGGTTGAATCTTGGACGAATGAATTCTCAACATCAGGTTCAAGGTGCGGTGGACAGCTTTCACTCGGCTTCGGCTGATAGTGGCATAACACAGGAATGATACAGCTTGACATAACCAATTAGTTCAAACATTGCAGGTACACACGGTTGATCAGACCGTGCTTCCACTGTCACGCATAGCTTCGTTGGCATGCGTTTGCGTGACAGCCGCATGCCCCCTGCACTTTTTTACCGTATCCCCTGGAGACGGGGTGTGACACACACAAAAAGCCCAATGTTGGGCACGTTGCTCGAATTGAGTTAGTTACGGGTATGCTTCCATTGACGGATCGATGGCGGTGGTCTGGCATGACGTAGTTCGAGCCAACATGCTCGGATGAAGGACGGCATCTTGAAGACCTCCATAGTGGGTTCCTCTGTCACGACGCCAGAGATCTTCAACAGTGGTGTTGTTGGGCTGGTACACTTGATTGCTGATCAAGTAGAGATGAAGATCACTTTCATGAGTACGAAGGCGGAGTTGATCAGCCATGCTGTCACGAATGACCTGAATGAGCCGTTGAAGAGTCACCTCTCGGGCATGGAAGTCATTGACGGTGAAGCACAAGAGTTGGGCATCAATGCTAAACCAATCATATGGCAGAGCAGCTTCAAGAAAGGGCTTGAGATTGATAACAATGCAGCATCTGGTGACATCATAGAGCTCTCGAGAGACATCGGGGATGATGTGAAGGTCCGGTTGCCAACATAGGCGTGTCTGATCACCACCGAAGTAACGATACTGCATGGGAGGTCGGCGCTGGCGGGGACCCGGCATGGCA
>VSDK01021090.1:82153-97585 GCA_009767595.1 Symbiodinium kawagutii
TAGATAGATAGATGGATAGATAGATAGATAGATGGATAGATAGATAGATGGATAGATAGATAGATGGATAGATAGATAGATGGATAGATAGATAGATGGATAGATAGATAGATGGATAGATAGATAGATGGATAGATAGATGGATGGATAGATAGATAGATAGATAGGTAGATAGATAGATGGATAGATAGATAGATAGATGGATAGATAGATAGATAGATGGATAGATAGATAGATAGATGGATGGATGGATGGATAGATAGATAGATAGATGGATAGATAGATAGATGGATAGATAGATAGATAGATTCCCATAGGTTCCCTACATTTCCCTTAGGTTCTGCGAGAGTACACCGATCATAATCTGGTGTTTCAAAGCTGCATGAAGTCACTTCTCCTCATCCAATGTGACGTGTATTTCTTGGCTCTGGACACTCTGCTTGGCTGAAAGCTTTGTCAGCTCCTTCCTCACATCCTGCGGAAAATCTCCGTGACGCCCCTCGCAACGTCACAAGATTTGGAGCTCCTGAAACTCTTGAAGTCGCAGAGCATACTGCTGGGACTTCAGCTCCTCTACGTCCTGGTCCAGCTGGGTTGCAGCAGTTGATCCAAAGTTGGGTCATGTCAGCTGTGGAGCTGCTGCTAAGCTGTCCTTGGATGAAGTCATCATAGCCTTTGCAGCTTCTTCCACAGCTGTCTGCGCTGCCTCACATGCTTGGAGTTGGTAGCCCGCAAAATGCAAAACAATGCAAAACGTAAAATCATAAAGTTTCAAGAGAACTGAATAAACTGTAAAGTTGATGTTTTCCAAGTATGGCAACTATAGCGAAACATAGAGTGAGTGCCAAGGTCCTTTACGAAATATGAGGGAAAAGATGGGGATGTTTTTTGCAGAGTGAAGGTGCTTGATGTGAAGCACCTTGCACCGCTTCTGGCAAATGTAGAGCGGAGCTGCCTGCCCAGGTCTACACGCTCATCTCAGTCGTAGAAAGCCCCGCTCGACTGCTGCTTCGGGGCTTCTTTGTGCTGTCTTGGTTGATGCTCTATCTGCTTGCTTAATGTCTACTGTACGTCAATGACTCAAATGTTCCATCTGCAGAATTCCCTCATTTTCTGTTTGATCCCGCAGGCAGTAGAACTGCTTGCTCACTTTGGAGCTCCTCTGTTGCAATGACCTTGGCATGGCTCAGCTCTGGGTCTATGGGTCGAGCTGAACGATTGCTGGTTTCAAATGTCCCAAATGTCACCAGCTGTGTCCCAAATTCACTGGATCCCATTGAGCTCCTGACCGCCACAGCGTCACCACAAGGCACCAAGGTACAGTTGGCCACGGGATCTTCATCAAAGACCTCCAAGGCCGGGAAAAGGCCATAGCGCTTGGACGGACCGCCACAATGGCCTTGGGTGATGGACCTCCGATGTTGCTGAACGATGCCATCCAGTACTGCGAAGTCCACTGGGGAGTCGCAACTGTAAACTTCACAGCGCTGCCCCAACAGTGGCAGAAGTTGAGGTCTTGGACTTGAGAGCAAATATGCATCCAAAGCATCCATCTGGCAATTCCCTGAGTCTGTCTGAGTCTGAAGATTTCTGAGCAACGCCACAACTTCTTTGGTTGCCACATCGTTGCTGCAGAAGTAGCATAATCGTTTGCACAAAGTGTTCGAATGCAAAGTTCTCCTCAAAGTCAACTCCTCTAGAATTCGACTTTCTGCCTCTGACGACAACCCACCAAGGGGTTGTGCAAGCAAAAGCACAGCACCTTTGTCGACTTTCTGAGTGGTGTGGACCCGTCCATCCTTCAGTGAGATCGGGCCATGACAATCTAGGGCCCAAGAAGTCAACGTGAGGATCTCCGCTTCCAGGAGAGCTTCACCATTTCCAACTTTTCCAAGGAGAGCTCTGAGATGAACCAACTTGTCACACTGTCTTCGAACAGACTCGACTGCAGCCTGGAAGATGACAGTGCTGTGGTGCCGCACGCATGTTTTGCTGACAAGGAAATCATAGGAAATCGAACATGGGAATCTGTCAAAGGAATGTTGATTGCACCAATCTGGCCAAGGAGCATCACCCCTTGGAACAGCGGCATCAAACCTGAACGGATCACAAACAGAACCAAGGCACAAAGGAAAAACGACACAAAATTGTAGGAATCCGCAATTGAGTGGTGCGCTGCTCAGCTAGTTCATCCGCTGTCGCTCGCTCTCCTGTCCAAGTTTTCCCACGACAACAATCTATTCAATACAATGTCATCATAATTACTATTTTACAGCGACAAGCAACTCCTGACATGTGTTAGCCAAGCTAGACAGCGTTTCGCCCACAGCTGTGCCTACGCCAGCTAAGGCTCCCGAGAGCCTGTGTGAGGCCTTGTGGCAGGGTGTTTAACGCTCATGTGTGGCTGCCAAGTCTGTCACTGTACATGAGAAGCTCATTTTCTTGGGAATCTGCAGATCGTTCACGTGTTCAGTTCCTAAATACTAATAATTTGGTGATATTCATAATGATAGTAGTAAGAATAACAATAACAGTCGCAATACGTATATTGACATATCATATAATGATCTAATAATGATATAATATCTATGGAGAACACAATTGTAATCACTATGGATGAGTTGTTTAGGTCCGCAGCTGCACAATGACTTCAGTTGTGCGCCTTCAAGGCGACAGTCCAAGCCGGTCGCAGTCGGAGGCAACCCACGGCAGCAGCAATGGCGCCTGGGTTGCGAAACTCTGCGGTGTGCCTCTGCATGGAGATCTCTGGAAGCGAAGCTGTGAGGTAAGCTCTCGACAGTGCAGCTGCCCAATGCAAAGCCTTGCGACTGACAACACGACTTGTCCCCGGAAATGAAAACTTTTCGTACTTGGTACAGTCTTTCTTGGGATGCTCACCATCCACATACTTGTCACAAATCCCACTTTAATATGCAATTCAACCATGGCATCCCCTAGCATCCCCTAGCATCGCGACAGGGCCTGCAATGGGCCAAATTTCCAAAGATTGCAGCAGCATCTTCCAAGGCAGGATCGCACGCGAGCGCTCGTGTGTAACCTCCGCTGGGTGACTGTCGCAGCAAGATTGGTGGCTCAAGTAATTACACGAAGATTCAAGTCACCAGATTATCCTCCTTGACCCTTACCCGCAGGATCAAAGATTAATCTTGCTGCAAGACTTGTGTTTGGTCGAAAAATGAAAGTCTGCCCCAGACCTTCGACTGCGGCCACAAAGTCGCCACGTTTGTACCTACAACGCGTTTTTTCAATCGGTCAGTGTGACTCTTGTGGAAACAAGTGGCCATTAAATGAGCATTTCACTTAGTAGGTATAGTGAAGATTCTCTTTATCGAAAGATGAAACGAACTAACATGAACCATATGAGCATGACTGAATGGTCAGGCTGAGAGACTGCCAATTTGCGGATGACTTTCTGGTTTCCGAGACGTTTGAGGGCACTCGTTGTTGGCTGCTTCCTGCAGCTCAGCAAAGAGACGATGCTGTGGTGATTCTTTCAGACCCTCATTGTTGAATTGTTTTAACCACAAATCTTTAATCCTTATTTGCTCCAAAAGAAAATGACCCGCGACTGTGAAATTCAGCATAGCTAACACCCGCCTCCACTTGAAACAGCATTCAGTCATCAATCACGCGCTGATTCATAGGCTTCTCAAATCATGGACCATCATTGGAGTTCATACCCGTCGAATCCAGCACAGCAGGGTTGGCGCTCGTTCGCGTCTCCTTGGCGTTTTCCACTGCTCGTTTGGCCGCAACAAGGCTCGAGTGTTTCACCACATCGCAAGGGCCTGAAGGCCAATCGAAGAGAGGGAGAAATGTCTCTCTGAAAACCATCAAGTATGTAACCATATGGAACCAATGAGAGGGGTAGGGTGCCAGCCGGGCAGCAGTAGTTAGTTCGCAAACCTTTATGAGACAATATAAAACAATACATTGACATGATTATTGTAATGATAATTCTGTAGTGCAATGTGTTTGGTTTCGGTCGGTTGCCCTGCTTCCACTGTAACTCTGCGCATTGGTTTGTCTTTGTGACACACTGCTGTGCACAAGATGCACATGTCCGTTTGACGAAGCTCGAAACGTTATTCATATTCTTTGAGGCAAACATACTGCACCAAAAGATACGAAAAGTATCCAGAAGTCTCAAGCACGTTTGCACCTTGGCAAGACTTTAAGTGAAACAAAGAACATGGATCATACATATTCATACATGCTCACTTGTGTTCAGCCGCCCCACACAGCCTTGAGCTGCATAGGCAATGGCGGCCTTGACCGCAGCCGAGGTGACGCTTATCCACTCCAGGCTTTCTGCCTGAACAGCGCTGCACAGCGGCCGCTGTGTTGCACAGCTGTGCGGTGAAATTCCAAGGCCTCTGAAGCTGTACCGCTGTGAAACTCCACGCGCTTTGCCAAGTTTTCGGCCTGCAAGCCTTGGTGAACGAAGGCAGCGGATTGAAAATTTTTGAGCTTCCCCATTGACATTCCCCTAGCTCCTTGGCTCCCTTATGCTACCAGGAAGTGAAAGGACTTCAATGATGGCTTTCTATTGCTTTCTTCTCGCAGTTGGCACAAATCAACCCGACTCAAAACATATAAAAAATCATCCAAATGATCAAACTGCTTGAAATGATCGTCAAAAACATGTGTTTTGAAAATGATCATCAAAATATGCTCAAAATATGATCAAAATGATGAAAACATGGCATTCAGTTGACTTCAAACATCTCAAGCCTCTCAGCGCTTGAGTGTATCTGGCCCAGGCCTCCAACACAGCACAACGACTGCATCGATGACTTGCAGCAGAAGCGCAGTGCGCCTTGCTGTCATGAAATCTCATCTGCAACACCAGCGCTGCATCGCACAGCGCAGCGCCAAATTCTCTGGTCTTCAGGTGGGCCTGGCCGTTCCCAGCTCATCTCAGCTGTGGCCTAAACATCTTTGAGAATGTGCATCCACGGTAGCGTGCAGGGGAAGCGTGCAGAGATTCCAAGAAACAACGGGGGTCTAGGAAGTAGAAGAAAAAACGATATCCTTGAAAATTGGTCCTGAAGTCTTCTACAGAGAGTTGGCGACGCTAGGCACTGAAACTCGGACCGGATTCCAGGTCTTCTGAACCTTTAGTCTGATGCTGTCGAAGCATAGCAGAGGGGAAGGGCATGCGGAGGCTAGCGACCAAAACGACCACAACAACCCCAACAATCACAATCCAGTTGACCACCACGACCAAGAAGGAGAAGAAGAAAATTCTGCGGATCCAATGTGGGGGGCAGGCCTTAGATATGTGGATCCCCTCGGTGCCAATTCAAAGTCAGCAGCTTTGCATCATCGTTCAGAGTTGTGGAAGAAGCTGCTTGACCAGGTGCCAAAATCAGGACTTAGCTGATCCAATTGTGTGATTGCAATGCTCGTATTGAACCTATCACCATCTATGATACTGTCGCACCAACTTTTATCAAAAATACAACAAGTGTATACAAATGTCCACCAATCGTAAGTGCTGAAGAACGCCAGCACCAGCCCCAAAAGCTGAAATCTTGAAAGGGGGTGGCCCAGACATAGCCAGCTTATGCTGCGAAGGGAAAAGATTACACAACACACACGGCAATTCAGAGGGGACACCTGGCACCGGTTGGACAGGATCGTCACCTTGATGGCGAGGTAAGATGAATCAAAATGTGCCCCGAACATGAGGAAAGGGACGAGGACAAGAAGCATTCACATTGATTCAGCCAAAAGGTAACTGCAGCTGCCTACATTCAATCCATCCTGGGAAGAAATGCACGCGATTCACACCTCTTCCTTCACGCGTGGGCAAGGCGCCAACAAATCGAGGTCAGGATGTTGCAGTCCATTGCAGTAGAGCTCAGCTGCAGCAGCATATCTCCTGGAGCTCGCTGTGGACGCGCATTTCCCGCATCCCAGTGCTTCCTGTTTTGCCATTCTTTGACAGTAGCCTTGTAGTTCTGTCTTTCCACACAAGCATAGCTTGACCAAATGTCAGCTAAGTTAAACATACACCAAGATGCTCAACCAATCAGAAAACTCAAACGGCACTGGTGGATCCCAGGCACTCTGAAAAATCGCTGCAGATCACCCTGTGGACCCTGGACCGAGATGCGAACTGCGCCGCCACCGCTTTGTTTCCAGCTGCACGGGCTTCTGCAGGATCGATGCCCGGAGAACTCCGACGCGCCTCCGCAACGAGCACGGGGGTCTTGGGATCACCCCTGGGGCATCGCAATGCCAAGTGCAATCGGTTGTGAGTTTTTCCGTTTGAATCATTCTTAGTTCATTTCATTTGATTTGATTTGTGCAACCTATTCATGCTATTTGAATCATTTGATTTGTGCGATCGATTCATGTCATTGTTTTCTTTCTCTCAATACTGCCGTCCCAGGAGACTTCCACTCGGATCTCCGGGAAGAGACGGTGAAACTGACAAATCACTGCAATGCAGGACAAGCATGGAGTTGCGGTGACAAAAAGATGGACTGTACCTTCTACAGCTTTCCTTGGCACCTGACCAGTTTTCTCCAGGATTTCATCACAAAGCTTGGCCAACACTTGAAATTCTCCGCAGAGGGATCTATCAACCAGGCTTGCAACAGGCAGCTGAACTGGTGAGATCCAACGATTTCCACGGATTCCATCCTTCGTGCCACTTACCGCGACATAGGAGCCTTGAAGGATGCTTATTGGCTCATTTTGCTCAATTGCTCCATGGATTTTGATGTCAAAAACAAAGGATGCTCTCACCAGAAGTCGTTTTGAATTCCCGTGATCAAGCCTGCCAAGCTCGGGGCTCAACGCGTTTGGTGAGATCTCTGAAATGCCACAAGCAGTCAAGAGCCAACGAGACCCAGAGTTTCCCAACTGGTCTGCTCCAACACGGGCCACTGCCTCCGAGAAACCTTGAAGAACTCCGGATCTTTCACTAAAACCATCTGGCCCTGGGACCATTTCTGCAAGGCTTTCCTTCAGAAGATTCACTGCAGAACCCAGCCTCTCAGTAACACGTGCGTGGAGGCCCACTGGTAGCGACTGGGAATCGGCCAACCATCCAACTTGCTGCGTGGGGAGCTCATCCAACAAACCATCCAATGCATCCAGAAGTGGCATCAAAGGTTGGTCGTGTGCCAGCTGTGCACAAGACCAAACAATACTTGCCAACTGCCGCGCGTCAAGTGCTGTGATGTTCTTGAGGGAACTTGCCACAATAAATTCCATGAGGCGAGGCTCCAAATGCTAAACGGATGCAAGTCTCCATGCTAAGTTCGCCAAGTCCATGGGGGACCAATGTTGTGTGAGCTGCTCCAGCGATCGCTGGGAAATCATTGCGAAAGCGGTTTCGTCCTTGTAGCGAAGCCGGGCAAATCTCCATGCCATGGTTGCAAGGTCTCGTGGGCTTTCCGCAAAGCAAAGGCGCCGCGTCAGAGCATCCTGCAACGGCTCGTTGTACAAGGCAAAGCGGGCGAATGACCAAGCAATGCCTGCAAGCTCTCGGGACTGTACACAGCGGTTCAAGAGGACAGCTTTGGTGAGCGAGGCAAGGTGATCCATCAAAGTCATATTCTTCTTGGAGAGCTTTGCCCAAGCCTAGGCTATGGCTGCTATGCCTTTAGGATGAAACTCGCTGGCGTGCATGCCACACAGGCGTCGAGCGATAGCATTGAGGGCCAATTGATCTCTGATTTCAATCCGTGCGCAACACCAAGCCAAGTTTGCCAAATGTTGGGAGTTTAACTCACCAAGTACTGGAAGTAGCTGCTCAAATGTTTATGAAGGGACATCCTGACCACTTCTGGCTGAGCATCAAATCGTGTACACGATGTCTCGCGGCTGGCAGAAAGTGCTTTTGGTAAATGGCCTGCACTGGATCTCCGAATGCTGAGCATTCGGGAACCAGGCCCGAGAAATGCAACGGATCTAAGAGGACATCTGTTCGACAAGCTTTCCTCCACGGGCCATGGCTATCTAGTCTCCAAGAAGTCTCCGGGACATGGGTAGCCTGGATAGCCTTTGTATTTGCAGGTTTCCTCTCCTTTGCTCTTGTGATGGTAGATGCGATTGAGTGGTTCCCTGTGTGCAATTGTGTTTGATGATGAGCACAACAGCATGAAGAGATGACGGTCACATTGCCAGCTGATGAATCTCTTACGATCAAATTTCTTGAACATCTGTGACCCTGCAGCATAGCTCATAGCTTGGTACATGCCACAACAAATGCGGACAACAACATTTGATGTGGCAACGGAACGATTCACTGATACACATGGTTCGCCTTATCAAACTGTAAGCCTGTAATCTGAAGACTATGAAAACTGTTATATACTGTAAGCTGAGTCACGCATTGTAAAACTGTTTATCCTTGAGTGTGCCTCGTTGAAAAGGTTTTCTGCATGATAGCCTCTTCAAAAAAAAACATTATATAGTAAACAACCACAATCGCAATCTATGAAGGTTTCCTCCATCATAATCTCTTGACAAACCCATGACACAAAACTTTACCAAAACGTGGCGACCCTGCCATCAGACCCTGTTCTTTAAGCCGACTTCCAGGCCTCACCCGCTTGAAGTGCAACACCACGGAGACCATCTCGGGTGACCTGGGACAGCATGACTTTGGAAAACAGAAATAGACCATTGAGAATTTCGAATATCAAATTGAGAATAAAAATCAGAATAATCATAAAATTGAGGATTGAATTAGAATTAGAATCAGAAATAGAATTAGAAATAGAATTAGAATAAGATTGAATTCATATCGTTTACTCGTGCAAAACAGGCTTAACATGAACTATCCATGGCTTCCACAAGATCTAAGCTACATCCCGGACTTCGATCAAGACATCATGAGACATCAGAGTTTCCAGGGAAATCCACGGTGGTACCATGTAGCCCCATCTCCATGACTGGATCCAATGGTCATGTTCAATG
Organism: Symbiodinium kawagutii; assembly: GCA_009767595.1. Lineage (NCBI taxonomy): Eukaryota > Dinophyceae > Suessiales > Symbiodiniaceae > Symbiodinium > Symbiodinium kawagutii. The sequence goes on from VSDK01021090.1 coordinate 91,115, forward strand.
GAAAGATTACCAGCTAGGAACACAATGGCCGCCCCAAACGTGAATCCAACAGTGTCAAGAAACTCCGAGACAAAGAAAGGCCGGTTCACAGCTTTGAGTTCAAGACCAAGAGCATAGGCTCAATGATTGCGAGTTTCGTGCCTTTGGCAAATCGAGCCTAGGCATGGAAAGTTGTCAGTCCTCTATACATCTCCGACTTCTCCACATGCCACGCTGCCAATCTGAATCACACACCATCATACACCATTATACATCATCATACATTACACAATTCCATCCAATGGGAGAAGTGGAGAAGTGGAGAAGTCTGTTCCCCATACCCGGCCTGGGCCACATCGTTGGATGCATTGGGAGGCAGCTGATCTTAGCTCGGAATCTGCTCATGAGAAATCCGGTACCAGTGGTACGCGATGGTGCTGCAAGGGCATCCAGCCGTCCAGTCTGCGGATGAGGGGAGGGTTCTCCACTGAGTGCCCAGTGGCTTTGTGAATTTGGATAACCAACCAACCAATCAACCAATAGAAAATAAAAACTGCGTAAAACTAAAACCGCCTACCAGTTTGGTACCTGAATTTTGCTCTACAAAAAGGCTGCGATCGTCATCCAAGCTGCGCACCATCGAGGAAAACTCTCTCCAGAGTGCCTTCTCCATCACGCGCGATGCTCATGATTTGCCTCAGGAATTCGAACATGCAAAGATGCTGAGAAACATCATGAGCATCATACTTGCATGATATTGAATGGCCCAAATCACATCACATCATGTAACTCCCTGCTGTTGTGCTGCCCTGTCAAGGACATTGACGGCTCTGTCACCAAAGTGACCTCAGCTTCTCTCGACTTCCGAACACGTTGCAATGAAGGTTTAAGTCATCGGGAATGCACTGAGGAAAGCACCCAGCATGCGGCCCCCTGCACGCAAAAACATCAGGTCACGTGGGGACCAAGAGGCAAATGATTCTCAATGTCGAAGTATGCCAACTTGGATTGATGAAGATATACACCGCTGTCCTCCCTTCCAGGAGGCATTTCCTCATGGCTAGATCAGCTAGATACTGCTGGGCACTGCTAGTGTACACCTCAAAAACTTATCTGCCTAGGCATTGCTTCCAAGCTCTGCTTTAGCGGACCTCCTCTGGGTAAAAGAAGGGTGTTATCTCCTCGGGTTCGCGCCAAGTGTGCATGTTGCGCAAATGCAATGACCAAGACATGAGCCACCATCAACCATCCCCAACCCCCCAACCCACTATTCCCCATCAATGACCATTCTCAACTATGATCAAGCCCTATCATTCATCATTAATCCATATTAATCCTAGATGATCCATAATCCCTCATCAATGATGAACACTATATTCCCTAATTTGTGTTTCTGTCATTTTCCCCTATGATTATCCATGATGAACCCTTCTTAACCACGGGTAAGCTATCAGTCCATGCTGAGGCCTCGGCAGAAGCCCCAATCTTCGCGAGCTTCTCCAGAGCTTTGGGTCGACCAGACTCAGCCAAGCCACAGGGTCGCCTGGTCAGGACACCATGCGTTAGCCAACAAGAACCAACAAAAAGAAGAGGCAGTTAACCAACAAGACCTCTAGAACCAACAATAACCAACAATAATATCTGGCAATAACCATCAACAATGATAACGAACATGGGAACTAGAACCAACAATCATAGCCAACAATCATAACCAACAATCATAACCAACACTACCCAACAACAATAGGTAACAACAACTGATGATTGGCCTTCACCAACCAGAACCAATCCCTGGTGACAGCCCTGCCTGCGGTAGGCGTGCGTGAGAATGGGCCACGTCCCCAAGCCCTGAGGCCATGCGTCGGCCGCCAACTCCTGGTAGCGTCGTGCCAGGCTGTGAGTTCTCTGAGACCGGAAATGGTGGTCCCAACGATCTGATGGTTAGTGGCCATGGATGGCCATGGGTCATAGATCATACCAACCAATAATGGCTATTTATGGAGATAATAATATGGACTATGGGTCATATACCAACCAAATCCAACCAATACTTGACCAGCAATGTATTCTACCAAATCCAACCAATAATTGAATATTCTGCTATTTATCCAACCAATATCAGCCAATAGTCATACCAGTATAGCACAATGATAATATCATTCCAGCTACTGTAGATATTGAATATAGTTATACCAGCTATTATTGGTGCTAATGATGGGGGATAAGAAGCACCAAGAATGGCTGGACAACAGTGGTGGTGGTACACCAGGGGCACAGGGTTTTGATCCATGGGTCCATGGACCGCCTTCTGCTTCTCGAAGAGCTCCGAACCCCAAGAATGAGTCCCAAAATGGCGGATGTGCTTTGCCTCCAAAGCACAAGATGCAGCTGCGGGGACGTCGATCAACACGAGCAACAGGCGGCAATGTCAATGGACCCCATTGCCCCACAGGTTTAAGCAACAGGCGGCAATGTCAATTGGATCAACGGGCCCCATTGCCCCACAGGTTTTCGGATCATGGATTCCATCCCAGCAGCGATCACAGCGACTTCGGGGCCTGTAGCTCCTGCCAGACAGGAGCTGTGCTCAGGTCTCCTGTCACTGTCACTACAGGTCCCAAAGCTTAAAAGAAAGGTAGATCCCAAATGATCCCAAGCACGGGGAAGGGCTTCAAACGTCAACAGAAGCTCAGAAGCTGCCATCCATCAACCATCAACCATCAGTCATCAGCAGCAACCATCAATTCGTGACCAATTCGCCATCCACAGATGTCCACCGTTGCAAAGCCGTGAAAATCACATCGTGGCCATGGCCTTCATCAACTTGGGGACCGTCAAGCTTCCAACAGAATCGGTCAGACAGGCCTGTCATGGGAGGATCTCGACCGCCGGCCATCCCGTTGGTTGGGGGCCCCCATCGATGCCACACAGATGAGCCATGGAAATGAGACTTTCTCAGCATGGTTCAGTCACATGTATTCACATGTCACATTTAATTTGAAGAAAAAGCTGTGGACAGAAGTCAGTTAAGTTGGTCCACCCACCCTCAAAAGGAATGGCTTTACGGCACCAGGATGCTCTGGGGAGCCGGATTGCAGCTGGTGGGGAACAGTCCATGGTGGTTTCTTCCCAACAGGTCGGCCTGTCGGGAAAACACCGTTTCTTGGGCGGCCATTGATACAGAATCCGCCTATCTGCTGTTTTCATGCATGATGGCATGCTTCTATGGTGATCGAAAAAGAACCATTGACTATCGTTATTACCTACTGAATGATGCGTTTCAACAATGATGCTAAATCATCACTTACAATGACAAGTCCGTGGTCAATGATGTTTTGATGATGGTTTACGATGCTTAGATCATACAAGATAATGGTTGATGATGGATAGTGATGGTTTATTCAACATTGAGACTGAACTCTTTCAGCCCACCGCACGGCCTCTAAAGGATCTGGAGGCAAATCGGCTGCTTGGTCCATGCGTGACATGTCCTGATGCGTCGCTTTGCTTGGATCAACAGAGTTTATCTGCAGGCGGGTTCCTGGCTGTTGAATTAATGCTACTTGGTGGTTAGTAATGGCTCAACAAGGGTAAACCAGCAGGGTGTCAATGATGGTGAACCAGTGTTTTACCACTAGTTCTCAGCATTGAGCCAGTGATATAGTGTCTGTGAATGGATCTGTGTGGCATGTTTCTCAAACAAATGTTCAAAAAGAGTCGATGGCAATGCAAATAATCATGGTTGCCAGTTTCTTCATGTCAAGATCCAAAAGGAGACCTAAATCAATTTTGCAAGGGTACCTTTCATGAAGTGCAGCAGTGCACAATAGTCAGCCGACCACTAAGAATGTTAAGGCCCTTGGCTGACAATGTATGTCTTACCCTGCCCCTTGACTCGCTCATTGGATTGTACCAAATAAATAAAATGCACTAATTGTCAAGAAAAGAAAGGCATGTTGAACAATCTCTTTGATCTATGCCCATCAAACTCAGGACATGTGTTTTCAATATCGTTTGGGCAAGCAGAGTGTTCATGACCAAAACAACTGTTCATCATGGTTTGTCTAAACTCCCAAAAATTAGCATGTCAGAACATAATCCCATTACATGCTGACTAGACAGCACTCATAGATCCAATCAAGGCAAAAGGATTCTGCGCTTGTGAGGCAGTGGATTAGGCATCAAGATCGGTCGACATTACACGCAGGCCTTGCGGACAGCTGCAAATAGCATGTGTCCAGGCGAACCACGTCGGCACCTGCCTTGGTCGTGCTGTCAGTCAGGTCAACCATGATGAACATGCCGAAGAATCATGAATGAACGATCCTTTTCTCCAAAATTCTCCGAAAAAGAATAAATGGAGTATACATAGTATACATATTCTCCGAGTAGACACAAGAATAAACCGTCTCAAAACATGAGATGCAATTGTCCTTGGAGTAAGGCCGCCACGGATGAACTTTGGAGAGCAGATGTCTCCCACCTCCCCGTCCTTACCTCGGTATCATGGGAGTGCTACGTTTGAGGCTTGCAAACTGGACCTAAGTCCCAAGTGGATCCGAAGATGCAGCCCTGCTGCAGCTGAGACATCTGCAGGGGGCAAATGAAGTCTTTGAAAGTGCTTCTTTGAACAACAAATCCCTGTACTTGTCCTGGCAAGTCAGCCGCTGGCACCGCGCAACCTCCAACCTGAAAAAAATGGCATAGTTCGATGCAACATCTCCATACAGTTGTCAGCTGTTTTGCCAGAATCTTCCTGGTTTTTTGACATCCTAGCATGGGACCATGGGAGATTCAGTCATTAATAAGGCCCGCAGATTTTATGCTTGGTTGGTTTTTCGCTAGCAAACCACTGGTAGATCACCCATACCCATGGGTTCTTGTTGTTAGCTGCTGCCTCTTCACCACTTTGATGCCTTGTTTAAGTCATATTGCTCACCGTTGCAACAAAGATAACATGCTTTTGATATTAAGCAGTCCTTATTGGCCACTATTGCTTGGTGGCTTGTAGATCCCCCGCTAAAGCTCTACTTTTTATCGGATATACGGTAAATCCGTCCTATGTATGATCAATGTAGCCCAGCTTCTTATCTGGTATCCACCAATGTGTTAAGCATCATTAACCACTATCAGAAGGTTATTGACCTGTATTAACCTTCTTAACCATTACTAACATCATTAACTGATCTTATATACCTGCTATTAACCGTTACCAACATGATGACCCCCACGTGTCTTCCTCTCCTGTATGAAGTCTTGAAAGGTGTCCAAGAAGTGGCACCGCCTGTCAGGGCGACGTGCGTCCCCAAGGCAGAGTTTTGCTTGGGCAAAACACCAACAAGAATGGTGCATGATGTTTTTTTAATGGTGAATTCATTGCTTATCTTAATGGTTCGTAATGTGATCAATTGGTGCATGATTGTTTTCTAGTGGTTCATAAAATTGTTTTCATGGTTGGTACAGTAATGTTCTTTTGATGGTTCAGAATGTAATCAATAATGGCCAATACTCAATCAACACATTGATGGTGGTGAATGATGGTTGCTAATGATAGATATTGCTGAACATTAGTTCGATCCAGGTCATTGACAAAGCAGAATCTCAAATCCATGTCAACCAAGAACACGGGCTTGCCCATGAATGGTGGTAATTTCCGTAGAATTTGCAGGTTTCCGAATTGATGGGTGGTCCCCATTCCTGATGACTTGATCATGTTTTACCGCCCTCTCCTTGTTTGTCGTCATTTGTGAAGCGTCCATCAGCGATGATTTTCCATCATTATACATCATTAACAATGAGTACCAATCAATCTTCTGAAAGACAGTGCAAAATCCACACAATAATTCCGTAATATACCAACTCAATCAATCTCCTGAAAAACAGTGCGAAATCCGGACAATAATCCAGTGATGCCAAACCCTGGAACCAATCAATCTTCTGAAATACATTGCGAAATACCAGCAATCATCCCGTAGTACTAAACCCAGGAACCCCCTAATGTTGGTTTCTGATTAGTATCTACCTGTTGGTTTCATCTATGTTCATTACTTTAGGGGGGGTTACACTAATCAGAAACCAACATTAAGCTAAGTGTAGCTTCCCCACCAAACTTCCCCAATGCCCAGCCATGTCCAGCCTCTCTGGACTCAGGGAGCTGCATTGCTCGTAAACCTGTCGAGCCACAAACACGACACTTCGCAAACAGCGACCCGTCAAACCCATGGTATGTCCACTGGTTGGTAACTAATGATGGTTAGATTGGTTAGTAAATGATGAACTAATGACTGATAAATGGTTAGAATGAACAAAAAGCTTCTGTGGACAACTGGGTAGCCCCAAGCTTCAAGAGGCAAGCCATGGAAAGCCATGAACCATGTGCAAAAAAGACACAGCACTTCAGCGCAATTCGCACTCACCTGTCTTTTGCTCGCATGAGGATTTCAAGACTCACATTTGCGGTCCACGGTCGTCTATGAAGTCATCCAGGAATGC
>VSDK01021090.1:97595-109442 GCA_009767595.1 Symbiodinium kawagutii
GAATGCCAGCAGAAACAGGGCTGCACACGTGTCTCTGTGACGTCTTCTGGATCATTCCTTGCAATCAAAGAATTGCTGTAAAATGAATCAAATCAAATCATATAAAATATACAGATATATACAGATATGTATAGTTACTACATTCCATAATTGACATTAATTCATATATAATTCCTATTTTAATCTATATTATACATTTGAGTAATAAATTTGTCTAAGAAAAGGTCATCTCTGGGCGCTGTTGGAGCGCAGGCGGATCCTTTGGTGCCTGTCACCCGTGCGGCCACCTGTGTGGCCACCCCTATGGCCTTGTGACCTTTGACGCTTTTCTCCCCTAGAGATCTGGACCTCGTGAATTCCAGAGAGCACTGAGCCCTGCATCTCCAGGTGGTGGACCTGCTGTCCGGGTCGACATTCGAAAAAGTGGCGCTTGAAGTGCTTTCCACGACCAAAGTAGCCTTTGAACTCGAGCTCACGCTTGGACGTCGTCACTACAATCTCCCCCAAGGATTGCTTTTCAATTTGCGTAACACTCTGTATGGTCTCATCTCGACCCAACAAGACCTCGGCAGCACGGTCTCCACCATGACCATAGGAAAATTGTCGGCCATCATGCATGTGGAAGGTGATGCTGTCGACGTAGCCACTTGTCATGGCACAGATTCGATCGACAACACCAAGTCCAGGGCGATACCCGGATGACACAGCCATATGATCCACGGGTTCCGTGCACTCGGCTTCACTTGCATCTGATTCCTCAAAGACCCATTCAGGTAGATAACCAGCGGCCCCTGATTCGTTGACACAGTAAAACCAGCCATTCGCGTGCCCTCTGACCACCATTTTGTCCCCTGCTGCGCAGGAAAGGTAGTTGCAGTGCTTGTCTTCACGAAATCTCCGGTTGGCAATGTAGTCTTGCTGGACTATGTCAACAAGCCGACGGTTGTCATCCCTTTCGCTTTCAGCCGGCAGAGCTTCTAGGTCTCTTTCGGATTCCTTGAGAACATCCTGCAGAACATCTTGGGAATGCAGGTATGCCCCATCCATCAGTCTGAGTTCTTTGAATTTTCCCTGACATTCTGGATGGGACTCGATCTTGTGCAGAAGCTGCTGTACAGTGTTGGAGTTGGACAACACAACCCGCAACTTGCGGCCCTCTTTGCCATTTGTAGTCAAACAAGTGATGTTCAAACGAAGCAAAGATTGCATTGCAGCTTCGGTGGAAACCAGAGCCATCTTCGGAACTTTGGCGGCCAGCTATGCTGTTCGTTGGGCCGACTCGCTGCCAAAATATTCCTTTCATGTCCATTCACTACTCAAGAACACATGAAAACACCACTTTGGAATCGATGCTAACAAGGTGCAACAGGACTAAGAACTGACGGAGATACTGGGCGTCCCAGTCAGCATCGGCGCCGCTTTTCTTTCAGCAGTCAAGCTTGCGAATCTGCTTAGCACAAAACTGCAAACAAGGTTATCCAAGTCTGCATCCGTGAGCGGCAATCCACTCAACCTAAGAGCCTGCATGAACCAGAGCAAAGATGTTCAAAGACAAACTAATATGTGCCTCTGAAGACATTGTCCATGGTTTCAAGTTCCAAGTGATCTCAAGTGGATCATGCAGCTTCTTTGTCTAGGAAAAAATGACCATAGTGATCTTTCGGAGATTAGTCTGCTGACCTTCATTTTGCAGGCCGCAGAAGATGGACACCGCTCATGCTGAGGTATATCCATAGCCATGAGGCGAAGGATCTCGGACTTCGTGAAGGAATGATGTAAATGAACTGACCTAACTGACCTCATCTAACCTCCTAGAGCCTTCTACAGCCCACTTGCAATGCCTATAACCACTGCAAGGTCACCCAGTGCAGCCAGGGCGCTTCAAACATGGAACAGCTTGTCATAGGCTCCCTTGTCATTGACAGCAGCTGTCCTTAGTTCATGACATGTTGTTCCAGCCCGCGGCGAAAAATACAAAGAAACCCAGTGAAGGGCCACATAGCTGACATAGCTTTACACATGAAAACAGGCAAACACATGGCTAAGACATGCTGAGACATAGAAAGCAGTGGGGATCCCTATGATTCGGTGGAACAACAGAAAGTCAAACAAAGGACAAGCAGGCATGGCAAAGAAGAAACACAAAGAAATGTATAATAAAACATGTTGAGAAGCAAAAGATGACAAGACACTTTACAAGACATGCAAACAATTCAAGAATGGCAAGGCACCGGAGAGACACGAAACAAAAATGTTGGAAATGACAAGACCAAGGGCAGACAATTGACAAGGCCCTCCCTGGGTCTTTGCTCTTTAGAGGTTCAAGAGGCCAAAGTTCAACATGTTCTGCGGTGTTCTACAGCCCTTTTATCAAGTTTGTCTATCAAAGACAAAGTTCCATGATGCTCCGTGTCTGTAAATAAATGTTGAATTGCAAGTGTGTTTTCTAGTATAGAAAAAGTAAATAAATGTTGAATTGCAAGTGTGTTTTCTAGTATAGAAAAAAATGTATGATAGAGTTTGAAACTACACTTCATCCGCAGTTCGGCACTACAAAAGCTCTGCAAAACACTTGTACTGTGCTTGCTTGTGGGGTTTCACATATTCTTCTTGAGAAGCCAAGAGTCATCTTTGCCATGTCGAAGCCATTCTCCTGCATCCATCCTGCGCATGTTCCATGCGGTACACTCTTGCTCAGTAGTCTTCACCAATGCTGTTCTCTTTTGTCTGTTTCCAGGTGATGCAATCAAACAGCTTGCAACAGGTTTAAAAGCTTTAAAAGCCAAGTTGCCATCGTCCATGAACTTGCCTGCGCAGTTTTGGCAAACTTGTTGCTGAGATTTGCTTCGTCCAATTTGACTCTAACTCACAGGTGCCCTATGTGCGTGCGAAATCTAACCGCTTCACAGGTCAGTCTCTGCAGTCAAAGCTCTCATGTAGTTTCTAGCGGAGTCAGCCAACAGGACCGCGCATCGCTTGTCCTGCGTCGGGCAACGACAGGAGCAAGCACCGCCCGCGTTTGCTGCTTGGTTACAACATGTTACAACTCATTCCAAAAACACCATGTTACAACATGTTACAACATCTTGGGTCATCCGAACGGATCTCATCAACCCAAGGCTTCCGCGTGGCTGCAGCTCCTTTCCGATCTTGTTTTCCTTGATGAATCGATAGGCGCCAGCCACAGTGGAGCCACAGCTGCCACCGATCAGCAAGCCTTCGTGACCTTGGGCCGGCACTGCCAACGCTTTCATCGTGGTTTCCCGACAATTCCCACCATCGGACCCAGAAGGTACATAAAGATACGGTACTAGTATCACATCCTTCATATCATGTTTTTTGACATAGCAGACCATATCATGTTGTGTATTTGTAGATCCTGGTGCGTCCTTAGACATTGTCCCGCACAATCACGGAACATCCGAGCAATCCAAGGAAAAGGCACTGCCTTCTCCCAGCATGTCACCACATGTCATCACAAATCATAAACAATCACATCGATCACATCGTGGCACCACCATTGATCCGTCATCGTGTCATGTGTCACCATGTCCAAATCGCACGAATCGTTTCATCGTCACCATCAGATCGTCGACATTCTTCATCACACAGATCTCCAAGCGCAGCACAGCCATATGTTGTGAGTTTCCATGTCATCATTGTCATCATCGGAACGATTCCATCATACATGGCCATGTCGTCATCAGACATGGCTACAGTTCACAGTTCTGCCACCATTCCATGCTCCACATCACCGTCATACTGGATCTTAGTGACTCTGCAGAGCCTATGGTCTTTGGGACCTGATCTTCATAGATTTGGTGCCTCAAAATGCGTCTGAACACATCATGTCACCTCATTACGCACACCTTAAGATTACATGACCCATCATGAAGGGGCACGAAAATGAACTATGGCCATATTATAGATTCTGCACAGTCTCCGTTGTATCATGCATCAGTTGTGGTTTGGAAGTTGCGGACCCATCTCTGCCCAGCCACGCACGAGGGATCGGCACATAGCGAACGCTTCATCGTCATCAGTCTTCACCTGGAAAGGATCACCAGTCAGTGGGACCCACCGCTGACCAGCCATCTCTGACCAGTCATGCAAAACCTTTTGGAATGTGAGCAGCCATGATGAACCACCGAAATGACTACAGAATTCCAGAACCATCTAAGTCAATCTAAATCATACAAGGTTCGGACCAACATCATACTTCGCATTTGCTTAGGCACTGTACCTAGACCCTCAGAAGGAGTTCTCATTTGGGGTTGGCTGAGCCATAGCCTTGCAGCGGCAACTTTATGATCAACAGATGCCCGCACCAAGCTGCTGCCAGTGTTCGCAGTCAGCCCGAAGCGTTCGAAATAAGGTAAAAAAATTGGCAGAACCTCATGTATTCTTCCGTATCTTACGTAGCTATGGTTTGAGCCATCCATGAACAGCAGCGCAGCGGCACCCAGTAGTCGACAATCTCGCGATCCAGCACTGTTGGGATGAAATCGTAGCCGATGCCCTCAACCTGGTAGGCACTCAACCTGGGACACCAGAATCATTCGGAACCCACGCGAATTCAGCCCTTTTCGAAAGAGCAAGCATTTCGAAGTCACTTTTTGCATTGAGGGTGCAAATATGTGCGAATCACATTGAATTCAAAACAGAAGAGCAACTCAAAAGAAAGTCGACTCTCAGCAAGTGAAGTGATGAAAGGCTTAAGCAAGGAACTTTTCCTGTCCAGTGCGATTTGACTTCTCGTTCACGTGTGCGGGCTCAGCCTGAGATTGGCATCGATTGGGTCAACTTGACACCCCTGGGAACCGGCATCAACCGGCAGTCTGCTCGGCTCTACAGTTTATCTAAGGTTCGGACCAGAATGCTGCCATAGGGATCGACACCCACGACCTGAGTCAGACAGGGGGTCATCTCAGCTTCTTTGCTGAGGAGACAGACAAGGCAACAGGTTGGAACATGTCGAAATCTTGCTTGGATGCAGTTGATGCATCTGGACTTTCGGAGATGCTGGATTCTCCAACAAGGTTCACAGTTCATGCAGTAGTTCATGCATCATGAAGATTCGTGAAGCAGGTCCATGAATTTCCAGCATCCGTCCACTGAGACCCCAACTTTCACACCAGGGATCAGTTCCTCGCTGCAATTTCTGTCTCCAGAAATTTCAAACGTTGCTGCATCTGTTTCTGCTTCCGTTCTGACTCAGCTCTCCTTAAGTTTCTTGGCAACTCCAGTCATGGTGCCACCAGTTCCAGTGGACCTGCAGTCGTCGCACTTCGTGCAAGTCTGAGAAACACGCTTTGGAATCCAAGATACATGATCATGTAGTCCAGCTTGCCTCAGTGGTGTTGAATGGGGTTGATTGAAGAGCGGGTTTGGAAACCAACGACAGTTCGATCTTTCCAACTTCCACTGCCCGCAAAAGAAGCAGACAGCCTAAATCTTCTCTGTCCTTCTCCGGGTCAATTACATCCCTCTTGCTTTTGGCTGCATTATACATGTTGGGTCCATGAATCAGAGAAATGTAGTTTCAGAATCTGTGCAATGTGTCGGGGAATGGCAGATTGATGGATTATTTTATATGCGTGTACGGCCATAGTATCACCAATTAACCAATCGTTCGACCAGCACTGAATCTTTATCAACTATTGATCATTCACCATTAATCATCACTCGAAGTATCTATATCATGTGTTCTCAACTCATCAACTATCAACAACTACTGATCATCAACTACAAATCATCACCTATTGATCATCAACTACTACTAATTACATCTACTTACTAATCATCAACCATTGATACTATTGACCATCAACTATTACTACTTCCAAATCATCAACCATTGATCAGCTTCTATTACTATTCCAAACCATCAACTACTAATCATCAATTCTATTGACCATTGGTAACCATTGATCAGCTGATCATCACTCATCACCATCAGCTCCGAGCACCCCCTGGCCGGCACCTTCACACTGCTCAGCGATCTCCTCCGCAGTGCCATCGTAGTGGGCCAGGGGATTGCCCGCGTTCTTGTACTGGTCAAGGACGTGGCCGCCTCAGTGGCGATGCTTGGATGACTTGTCACATCTTGAGGTCGTAAATGAGCCAAGCATGGGTGGGGACCGTTGAAGCTAGTAAATGTGTTATCACACATCCTAATGGTGATGAAATGTGATGAATACTTGTCACGAAACAGGTGAAACGGGTGTTAAATTACAATTCAAATACATTAAAATCTGCTGAATCGCTTGATGTAATTGTATACAACGGTATACAGTAATACGATAGTTGGTATTGGAAGCATACAAATGAAACTTGCTTGGAAAGAGCAGATTTTGGAGAGCTGGACACGCTGGTGCCGTTCATGTGATGTTCAGAATGGATCCTCCACTAATGTGTCTCATCTGCAAATGATCATTTACATTCATTACAGTATCTGTGATGATTCTTCGATCTAGGAAATGGAATCGGATCCCATTCCAAATGATCAGTGATGATATTTGGATCTTAGGACCTCCCAATCCAAATGATCCTAAGATCTAGATCTAAATCATAGATCCAGGTCCAAATCATCACAGACCCCCCTTTCTGTGATGATTCGTAGATCATTTTAGATCTTAGGACCTGGACTCAGAGAAGTGCCACATGACGCCACCTTCCTGGACCGTCACTGGGAGCTCCCGCCGAGGTCTTTGGCGAGGCGAGCGGACAAGAAGATGTGGCTGTCTTCGGCATCCCAGGCAGCCTGCGGAGATCTCGGGTCGAGCGTCGTTGGGCGGCAAAATGATGTAAAGCGAGCCCAAGAAAATGTCCAAAACACAGAAAAAAATCTGGGTCAAAATGATCCAAAAAAACATGTGAAAAACGGAAAGAAAATGGATCAAAGTGATCACAACAAGTCGGAAAAAAAACTCGAAATCTATCAGAATCAGTAGATGTTGGCAGCCAAATTTTTGGAGGAGTTGGTCAACCCATGGACTGATCCATGGATCATGGAAGTCCGACTCTGCCCCTTGGCCTCGGTTGGGGTTCGCAGGATCTCAGCACCAAGGCATTTCATGGTGTTGACCTTCTCTCCTGACATCTTCCTCGGAGCAGGGGCAGGGAGGGACAATGATGGGCCAAATTCCATGGTGATCCTGCCACGCATGATCCCAACGTAGCATGTTTGCTGCGACTGGAATGGATGCCGGCAAACGGATAGGGGGGAGCAAGAGCACGCCAGAGAGAGAGAGAGAGAGAGAAAAGGAGAGAGAAGGAGAGAGAGAGAAAGAGAGAGAGAGAAAAAAAACAAAAGAGAGATAGAGAAAGAGAGAGAGAGAGAGAGACGAATCGATCCTTTATCCAGCACAATGAGTATTAAGAAGGTGTGATTTTGGTCCCCATGCCCGAGACCATTTCGAGACCGTTTCAAGTCCGATTTCGCTGAGGAACTTTGGCAAGCAAATGATCTGCTTGTAGCCTGTAGCGAGGCCAGCTGTCCGCGAATTGGGCTGTATTCCCAGTCTATCATAAACGCGGCGACGTCTCAGGCAGGTTGGGAACCCGGATCAGCAGTTCCCAAACAGAAGTTCTTAAAAAAATGAGCATCAGCAGCTATCATCAAAAGCAAATGAATCGCTTGGTGATGATAGCTGCTGCTGTCTCCCTATCATGAATGTGAACCATTCTCAATCTATTGCTGACCGTCACTGCCCATTATTGACCAACATGATCACAAATCACTAGCAACCATGGTCCAAGACCATCATCAACAACAACTACCCGCCCGGTCACCCTTATAGATCGCGAACCATGGTTCACCATCAGTCACCCACACCAACCAACCTGTTGAGTTTAACCAAGTCACCAAGTCACCAAGCAAACACACCAGCAATCAACTCATCAACCAATCGATCAGCATTTCCGGCCTTTGATGGCAGAGACCATGCAGAGGCCAACGCCAGTGTTTCCGCTGGTGGCCTCAATGAGGATGTCACCTGGTCGGGCAGTTCTTGAAATAAACATTGGTGCCATGAGTAATCATCATGATGGGGGGGTGGTTGTTGATGATGATGATGATGATGATGATGACGATGACGATGACGAGGACGATGACGATGACGAGGACGATGACGATGACGAGGACGATGACGATGACGAGGACGATGACGATGACGAGGACGATGACGATGACGAGGACGATGACGATGACGAGGACGATGACGATGACGAGGACGATGACGATGACGAGGACGATGACGATGACGAGGACGATGACGATGACGAGGACGATGACGATGACGAGGACGATGACGATGACGAGGACGATGACGATGACGAGGACGATGACGATGACGAGGACGATGACGATGACGAGGACGATGACGATGACGAGGACGATGACGATGACGAGGACGATGACGATGACGAGGACGATGACGATGACGAGGACGATGACGATGACGAGGACGATGACGATGACGAGGACGATGACGATGACGAGGACGATGACGATGACGAGGACGATGACGATGACGAGGACGATGACGATGACGAGGACGATGACGATGACGAGGACGATGACGATGACGAGGACGATGACGATGACGAGGACGATGACGATGACGAGGACGATGACGATGACGAGGACGATGACGATGACGAGGACGATGACGATGACGAGGACGATGACGATGACGAGGACGATGACGATGACGAGGACGATGACGATGACGAGGACGATGACGATGACGAGGACGATGACGATGACGAGGACGATGACGATGACGATGATGATGATGATGATGGTGATGATGGTGATGATGGTGATGATGATGGTGATGGTTTCTTGCTTAATTAAATAATTGTTTTTGGTGATGATGGTGATGATTGATACCGACCCCACCCCCCGGGGCCCAGACCAGGCTTAATGCGGCCGCTCCTCAGATTCATGTCGGCTCTGATTCATTTCCAGCAGCAAACCCTTGTCAACCCACCATTCCCCAACATGTCAACATGACCGTTAGCAACACGAAAGCTTCGCGAACACCTTTCTGTCGAGCATCTTCTCTGCCTCCTCGACCATCCTCTTAGCGATACGGTCCTGACGCTATGCAAAGCCCGGAACCAGCTGAAGCAACGCTTCAGGGAAGAGCATGGAACAGCTTGAAGCAACGCTTGAATTTGAAGATTTGAAGCGTTCAGTGTCTGTGTCCACTTCATCTGCCTTCACGGAACCTCCCGCGTTGAAAAGCTCGACCTGCAAATCCAAGGATTCTCCGCCCTTGACAGCACAGCACTTCAGCACTCAGTGTGGCCTTCGCGACCAAGTCGCAGTCCACATCCTTAAAATTGACCAAGTTCGCATCTGTGGATATCGCCCTCCCAAAAGCGACGCCACGATGTCCCAAGGCCCACTAAGGCCCCGTCGAAGAATTTTGACAAGCGAGACATGCGCACCATCCTTGGCTCGACTGAATTGGATTTGCACGCTTGAGACTCGTGCTGCCAAGTTGCGGAGTGAAGCCAATCAAGTCCAGGGCGGAATCGCAAATCTTCTCGTAAGGCCTCACCACATCTCACAACTTACAAGTCAAAATGAGAAAAATTGGAAAGTGATGAAAAGTGCATCTGATTGGATGTGCGGACTCCCGAAGCATGTGGCCTGCCACCCTTGATGGGGCCCACCGAGAGCTTCTTGAAGTCGGTGTCGATTTCTTGATCCCAGCCCACCTCAGGAGTACTCTTGCTGAGACTTTGCCTGCTTGGATTTGCTTGGTTGTTTCAACATCAAAAAAGGCTGGTGACTTTGCGTGCCCGTCATCCAAGACAGGAATTTAATCCCAGGAGAAGGTGAAGCCCGATGTTGGAAGCAACCAGCATCAACCAGCTATTGAAGCTACAAAGCAGCTGCTGTTTTCGGCTTTCCGTGCTGCTGTGGTGCGTAGTCAGGAGCCCTGATAACTCCCTCCTTGGACTCATTGTATGGCATCTGCTGCATCTCTCGCCTTGTTTCACAGTCGGCAAGTTCCAATCTCAGAATAGAGATGACCAAGCTTCTCAGGACTTGTGGCAGAATGCATTCTGAGTAAATACGCTGTCCACCAAATGCAGAATAGATAGCCATGGAAAGCCAAACAAATGCAAAGAAAATTCTAGTAGGGTGGGCATATCTGGGTATATGGGGTGGTTTCTCGAAATAGGGGACCCCCAAAATGGATTGTTTATGACTCTAAATGGTTCAATAGTGGATGATGAAACCACCATATGTGGGCATCTACTTCTCACTGCTGCCATGATTCGCGCGAGCAATCACTGGATCCACAGCCGCAATGAAGCGGCTCTGAGGCAGCTGAAACCTAACAGCCACGTCTCTGTGCTCTGCTGAAGGGGATTCCATCTGTTCTGTGGGAATCCCGTTTGATTGTATATATTTTTCGATCGAGCGTCTGGGCTCCCGACGGACAAATTTCAAAAATTGAGACTGTACAAACCGACACCACACCCTTCCAATAAAAGGCAACCTGAAATGAATGCAAAATGCCGTCCACACTTGCACTTATGAAATTACCACGAGATTACCTTGAGAGGCCAGTGGCCTGGGACTTGCCCCATTCAGAATGGGCCGATCCGTTGTGTAGCCCATTGTTTGATTCGGTTCATGTGTTCAAGATTTGAAGGGTCAAAAAACTGATCATGGCCATACATGTATTGGAAGGCGTCTTTGTAAGTTTCAGTCAGCCAATCTAGTCTGGGTCTACCTGGCCGCCTTTTGTCTATCGAACGGGGACGAAGTCCGTCTGCTGCAAACGTGACTTGGTTCAAAGGGTCAGCTCTGCTACTTCTAAGCATGTGCCCTAGAAGTTTCAATTTTTTTCTTCTCCAAGTGTCTCCGAAAGGTTCAAAATGGCATCCATGTTCCTGTCTGATCTCATCATACATCTTTAGGTTGGTCTGTTCCCGGTCTATGAAAGTAGGAGGTTTCTTGAGAATACGTCGCAATGTTTTGTTCTGAAAAGCATTGAGTTTTAAGATTTCATTTTGTGTCAGCTGTATGCATTCTAAACCATATAGCAGTTTTGATCTTATGATAGCCGTGAAAACTTGGACCTTCCATTTGATTGACGTATTGGCTTTATCCCAAAATAGTTTTAATCGTCGACATGTGGCAATGCAATCCCCTATTCTGTTGAGAATTTCTGCTCTATTATCAAAGGAATCCGTCAAGAGGGTCCCTAGATACACCGCTGATTTCCTCCTCGGGACAAATGCCCCAGCTGCCGGTCCTTCTTGCGCAAAACGCACAGAGCTTTGTCGCTGGTTGGCGGTCAGATTGACACATTTGTCATAATTGAGATTAACGCCAAAATATTTAGAGTGGCGCTCGATGGCATGAAGGAAAGTGTTTATGCACTGCGTGTTAGCACCAAAAATCAAAGTATCGTCAGCATATAGAATTTTACTGAAATAGACACCATCTAGCGGTTCAAGTTGCCTGGGCGTATAGATTTCTTCCATTACATCCGCAAAAAGGGCTCCCATAACCAAGGTGAATAAATAAGGAGAAAGTGGGCATCCTTGCCGAATTCCTGAGCACTGCGATCTCCACGTTGATTCTGACTCTCCCATGCAAACTTTGAATTGGGGATCATTATAGAAACTCTTGATCAAATTGCACAGTTTTTGGGGTACCTTCAGGCGATAGAAAGTTTCAATCAATTTATCTTGGGATACTCGGTCGAAAGCCTTTTCCCAGTCCAATAAAACAAGTGTACATCTGGCATTTGATTTTTCTGCAATGTCCTGGAGACGCCTGGCCAGGAATATGGCCTGGGCTGTGCTTCTGTG